>JBBMOL010000308.1:404634-606442 GCA_037954665.1 Laguncularia racemosa | reverse complement strand
GCAGAATCATAACAGGCCTATTCGGACATTGACTAGCAATATGACCTCTGCCTTGGCATTTAAAACATCGAATGTCATGATTTTTAGGAGTAGAAGAATTAGGTTTACCTTGGTTACCAGGAGTAGAACCCGCTTGCCTCTACTCTCCTTTTGGTTTGGTGGGTAAAGGCTTTTCTTCCTTCTTCCATTGGTTAGTCTTCCAGGTAGATGAACCAGCACCTATTGAAACCGTGCAGTACTACTACCTTTCCTCCTGTGTTGGTTCTCAACCATTATAGCCATATGAACCATATCTTCCAATTCTACATAATGCTGCAGTTCTACGACATTTTGAATTTCTCAATTCAATCCAGCAAGAAACCTAGCCATGGTAGCCTCTCTATCCTCCTTTACATTCGCCCTAATCATAGTAACCTCCATCTCCTTAAAATATTCATCTACACTTCGGCTTCCCTGCTTAAGAGTTTGCAATTTGTTGTGTAATTCACGATAGTAATACGCAGGCACAAACCGCTTCTTCATCACCCTCTTCATCTCTTCCCAAGACTCAATAGGTGGTTCGCCATTCCTTCTTCTATTCAACATCAGTTGATCCCACCACACTATGGCGTAATCCGAAAATTCAATGGCAGCAAGCTTCACTTTCTTTCTCCTACTATAATTGTGACAATCAAACACCATCTCTACCTTTTCTCCCACTCTAAGTACGCCTCGGGATCATTCTTCCCTTGGAAAGGAGGAATCTTCATCTTTATACTACTCAATTGATTATCCTCTCTATTCCTATCTCCTCTATCTTCCCAATCCCTAGTTCCTCTATTCCTACCACTATAACCTCTATAATTCCCGACAGAAGGTTCATCAAATTCATCATCAGACATTTCATCTCCACCCCGTTGCACTCTCCTAGAACAACTCTCCCTCTTATACCCTTGGAAGACGTTTTTAGATTGCTCTAGTTTTTGTTCCACTGTCTCATGAATTTGTTCCATGCCCTCCTGAAACATCCTCTTCATCTCACCCCTCAACGCCTCAATCACTAACCTAGCATCAAACCTTCCCCTCTCACCTTTAGGAGAATGTTGCCTCGACATAGTTCCTGTAGAAAAGATTAGTACTAACACAAATATATATATAATTAAGCCTCACAATACACTCCCTTACGTGTTTCACTCAAAGGATGATATCACACAGTCACTCGTGTATTCTCACAAGCAATGATGGTATCAACTCACCAATTCCTCTTCTCAATTCTCTTGGAACTGACCAAACTACACCAATCCCTTCCGTAGAATTCAAAACAACTCTAGGGGCTCGAAATTTTCCTCTTTTTCTTTCCTTTTTTTGTTGCCTTTGTTTGTTGCTCTTGATCACGTTCTTTTTTTTTTCCTTTCTTTTTTTTTTTCTTTTTGTTTGTAACAAAAGTGAATAGGAGACACTACACTTTCAATAGACAATTAACACTATGAACTTGATATGAACAATTGATATGAATGATTTAAGTTAGGGTTTTGATGTTACCTTCCTCAAACCGAACTGATGTTTAACGAACCTAGGCTCTGATACCAAACTAATACGAACTACGCCCACGTGTGACGAAACCTAATACCAATACATTCGGAATTGCTACCCAATATGCTAAACAATCGAGTGGAAACCGCAACCCGTTGCCTATAAGTGAGGCAAGAACCTTGGTATATTATGTGGACGCCACAATCGGGATGAAAGATCGATTGATAAGTCGGGATGAACATCACGGAAGAAAATCCGATAAGTTCAAGGGAAGTTCTTTAAAGAAACAAGAGAGGAATTCTCTCAAAAGTGTTATTCAAACTTGTATGTTGTATATTTCTGTTCTCAACCTTAGAAGCTTTATAATAGGGTTTACAATTCGTAATAGTAAAAGCCCAAAACGACATAACATCATTAAGTTGCGGAAAAATAACAAAACAGGGAATTAAAGGCCAACGGTGTTGGATTAAAGGCCGGCGGCGTTGGAGCCGACGTAGTAGCCGGCATAGAGTGTATACACGGCTGTGCCTTTCTAGACGTGTATATTTCTATAGATATTCTTGACACCATACACGGCCGTGCGTTTGAACCATGTATACGACTGTGTATGTTTCTATGGAGCCTCCTGATATGAAATTGGTTTGATTGGATTCCTAACTGATACGAACCACGCCAACGTGTGATGAAACCCAATAACAATACGTTTGGAATTCGTTACCTAAGATGCCAAGCACCCTCAAGTGGAAATCGCGACCCGTTGTCTATAAGCGAGACAAGAACCTTGGTATAATATGAAGACGCCACAATCGGGATGAAAAACCGATTGATAAGTCGGGATGAACGCCACGGAAGAAAAATCCGATAAGTTCTAGATTAGTTCTTTAAAGAACCAAGAGAGGAATTCTCTCAAAGTGTTTTTCAAACTTCAAGTTGTATATTCTATATTCTAACCCTAGAGCTTCATATTAGGGTTTACAATTCGTAACAATAAAGCCCAAAACGACATAACTTAGATAAGTTACGTAAATATCAACAAAACAAACATGTAGGCCGGCGGTGTAGACATGAAGGCCGGCGGCCTTAGAGCCGGCCTTGAGCCGGTGTTGAAAATATACACAGCCGTGTACTTCAAGACGTGTATCTTTCTGTGGATTTTCTTGACACCATACACGGCCGTGCCTTTTAGCCGTGTATATGACCGTGTATGATTCTCTGTAACCTTGAGACTCCTACACGGCCATGCCTTGAAAAGACACGCCCTCATCAACCTGTATCTTTTATGACTTATACAAGAGCAAGGGCCTTCCCATGGTTGTTCTAATCCTTTCCAACATCATGATTGCTCCAATCCTTTCCGGCTTCATGGACATCCTTTATCAATCCATTAAGTGCTTCCTTGAATCATTTCGCTCAATTTCTTGTAATCGGTCCAGGTGGCACTTCAAGAGGATCCACATTCCATCTTCTGGCTTGGCTCCCATCATGGATCTCATCACCTCCAGACTCACTACACGGTCGTGCCTTGTAAAGACACGCCCCCTTCAACCCGTATCTGTTATGACTTGTACAAGAGCAAAGGCATTCTCATGGTTGTTCCAATCCTTTCCGGCTTCATGGTTGCTCTAATCCTTTCGGCTTCGTGGACATCTTTTCTCAACCAGTTAAGTGCTTCCTTGAATCGTTTCGCTCGAGTTCTTGTGATCGGTCCAGGTGGCACTTCAAGAGGATCCACATTCCATCTTCTGGCTTAGCTCCCATCATGGCTCTCATCATGATAGGTCTTATAGGATTTTGATTCCTATCATCTCCTTAGGCCTAAAAAAGATTTTTCCTCAAATCTAACAGATTAAATGCAGTAGAGACTCTGTATCCTCATAATAAGTCATTTGAAGAAGTATTATTGTAGAATCCCAATATCTGAAATACCATAGGGGGTGATTGCTTTCTCTCCTCCATTTCTAGGATATACCTCGTCTGCAACACATATAATGGTCCATTATTGATAAGTCACAAAATACCCTTATCTAGAGTAATGAAATTGTGCTTTATTATTGAATTTTTAGATGATTTGTTGAAGAAAAGGATGCTTAATGGAATGAATGTTAATTTCAGGATTTTCTAGAGTATTTGGGAGCTAAGGGAAGGAGTTTTGAAGAGTCAGATCAAGTTCGGAAGGAATTGGATACAATACATGTGAAGAAAAGAATTCTGGAAAGTATACAAGCGAGATACACGCCCATGTAATTTGCTTGTGTATACTGAAGTGGATGTCTGGAAAGTATACGAGCAAGATACACGCCCATGTACTTTGCTTGTGTATACTGAAGTGGATGTTTGGAAAGTACACGAGCAAGATACACGCCCATGTACTTTGCTTGTGTATACTGAAGTGGATGTCTGGAAAGTACACGAGCAAAGTACACGCCCATGTACTTTGCTTGTGTATACTGAAGTGGATGTTTAGAAAGTACACGAGCAAAGTACACGCCTATGTACTTTACTTGTGTATCAAAGTTTTACTGTTGTTCAACGATGTTTCAAATACACGACCAATGTACTCCCATGTACTTGATCATGTATATTCACATAAGGACACTTGGAAGAAAGCATGAGATACACGAACGAGATACACTACTCGTGTATCCACTCGTGTATGTATCTAACCCGGGTACATGTATAAATAGACAGTTAGTTTGCCCTAGAAGGAAGTTTTACGAATTTTGTACTTGCTCTGACTCTCATAACAGCAGGGGAAAGAAGATTCTGTCAATTCCAAAGGAGATTGAAGACCCACGAAGAAGAAGATTCTATCTTTAAGGGTTGTGACTATGAATTTTATTTATTCTTCCAGTAATTGTATTTCGTTTGTCCAATTTATGGAGGAGTAGACTCTAAATCTAGATTTTATTCGAAACTTCTCTGTCATGTGATGAAGATTTGGTTTTTAATGCGAAGTTGTTGACTTTCTTATGATTAATTGCATGCCCTTTAATTGTTCCATAGATTCATAGATCTAGAATATGAATTTATGCATGATATCATATTAGTTAATTGAGAAATTGCTCTTATGATTAGATTTAATGCAATTGATGAGATTTGATTGTTCTTCTAGAGATAGGAAACAAGAGTATTCTGTTTACATCGATTATTTTGATGCGAATTCATGTGCTTTATGCAATTTTAGGTTGCTATTAACTAAGGAGAGATCCTATTTGATAAACCTAGGATTAGATAGGTTAATATACTTAAGAAAGTAGTTAACTTGACTAGAGAATTTGACAGTATAAGAAGTTAACTATGCCAATCTTCATAAATCTAATGAATTACATGATAGAGAAGGAGTAGAATAAAATCTAGGTTGCTTTTGTTAATTGATAAATCTTCAGAACCATTGTTGTTAGTGAGTTATTAGTTTTGAGATTAGAGTAATTAAGTTTCAACCAACATATTTAAGCATCGGTTAGATAATAGGAATGAAGTTAGTACTAGTAGTTGGTGTATCTCTGAGGGACGACCTTGTGCTTACTCGCTATATTACGCTACGATAGGTACGCTTGCCTATTGCTTCGTAATAAGATTAAGAACAAGAATTCAATTTATTAAAACTACGATTGGCAACGATCAAGTTTTTGGCGCCGTTGCCGGGGATACGCCAATATTAGAAACACTTTTTACTTATTAATTTAACCAATTTATTTCTTTCTTATTTTTTTTCCTTTTTCTTCTTGAGAATTTGGAGCTCATAATTGATTTGTATTATGTTTACAGTGTATGACTAGAAGTCACTCCAAGGAACTTGCTGTTTTTAATCCTAAGCCAGAGAAAATTATTCGTCGTTATCAGAAAAAAGCAACACTCGACTGAGTCAACATCATTTGGTATTCAAGGAGAATCACTGAAGGAAGAAATGGATGATCAAGTCAATAATCGTGCTCAAGAACTGAATCAAGGAAATATTGTTGTGGATCCCTCGAATCATCAACTGGTTGATAATCGAGATGGCCGAGTTAATGAGCCACCTAGAACCAATTCTGATTTTACCAGGCCAAACTTGATTGGCGTTAGCTCTAGCGTAGTCCATCCTCAAGTGGAGGCAAATAATTTTGAACTTAAGCCTGCCGTGATTCAGATGGTGCAGCAATATACTCAATTTGATGGTTTACAGGATGAAGATCCAAATGCGCATATCTAACTCTTTCTGGAGATATGCGATACCTTCAAATTTAATGGAGTTAGTGATGATGCGATCCGCCTCAGCCTCTTCCCATTCTCTTTGAAAGGCAAGGCTAAGCAGTGGCTGAATTCTTTACCGAGGAACTCCATTACTACATGGCAAGGTCTGATTAAGAAGTTTATGGACAAATTCTTCCCTCCTTCAAAGACCGCTAACCTTCGAGCTGAGATTCAGTCTTATCATCAGTATGACATGGAGATGTTGTATGAAACCTGGGAGAGATTCAAGGACTCAATGCGGAAATGCCCACACCATGGGATCCCAGAGTGGCTTTAAGTTCAGATATTTTATAATGGGTTGAACTATCAAAGGAGACAAACAGTAGATGTCGCAGCAGGTGGCACCTTGAACCATAAAACTCCAGAAGAAAGTTTGACTCTTTTTGAAGACATGGCCGCGAATAATTATGAATGGTCACATGGTAGGGGCAGAGAAAAGAGGGTGGCAGGCATTCTTGAAGTGGATGTGGCTACTTCTATCATGTCCAAAGTTGAGGCTTTATCTAGAAAGATCGACGGGTTGGCTATCTCACAACATCAGCTGGCTATTGTGGAACCCTCAGGTGGTGAGGAAGGGCAAACAGAGCAAGTGGATCATTTGGGAAACCCAATTTGACCCCAGAACAATCCATACAGCAATACTTATAACCCAGGATGGAGAAATCACCCAAATTTTTCTTGGACTAACAACAGTAATATTCAGAAGGGCAATCCGAATCCTCCACCAGGTTATTAGAGGCCAATGGTCCAGAGTTCCAAACCGCCACTTGAAGATCTCCTCACAAAATTCATCAAGGATTCAAAAGACAGACAGAAGTCCTTAGATTTGATTCTGAAAAATCAAGACTCGGCTCTGAGGAATCATGAGGCATCAATACACAATCTTGAAAACCAGGTTGGCCAGATAGCTCAGCTTCTATCAGAGAGATCTCAAGGTTCACTACCGAGAAACACGGAAACCAACCCTAGAGAACATGTTAAAGCTGTCACATTACGAAGTGGTAAGGAACTACAACCAAAGGTTCAAGAAGAAGAGAGTCGGGTGACTGAACCAGCAAAAGAACAAGTAGTTCTCAAAGAAGGGGGAAAGCATTTAGAAAAATCACCTAAAGAGAAATCATCACCTCCATTAATCCCAGAATACAAGCCCAATGTTCCTTATCCAGCACGACTCAAGAAGGACAGAACAGATGAGCACTATGGCAGATTTTTAGAGATATTCAAGCAATTGCACATCAACCTTCCACTGGTTGAGGCATTATCACAAATGCCACGATATGCAAAATTTTTGAAAGAGTTGCTATCGAACAAAAGGAAACTTGAAGAGTTCTCCACTATAACTTTAGGAGGAGAATGCTCTACGGTAATTCAGAACAAACTCCCAAAGAAGTTAAAAGATCCTGGGAGCTTTACCATCCCTTGCCTGATAGGGAATTTATTTGAAGAACGGGCATTGGCTGATTTGGGAGCTAGCATTAATTTGATGCCATACAAGATGTTCCAGAAATTTGGTATTGGAGAGCTGAAACCGACCAAAATGAGTCTTCAGTTAGCCGATCGATCAGTCAAATTCCTAAGAGGAGTAGTTGAAGATGTATTAGTGAAGGTGCAGGACTTCATCTTCTTGGCGGATTTCGTCATCCTTGACATGGAAGCAGATGTGGAGGTCCCTCTTATATTGGGGAGGCCATTTTTGGCTATTGCTAGAGCCATAATTGATGTTGGGGATGGGAAGTTAGTGTTGAGAGTGGGAAATGAAGAGGTCATAGTTAAAATGCCTGACATCCTTAAACAAAGCCTACACCATGATGATACATGCTATGCAATCGACTACCTCAACTTCGCAGTTTCGGATTCATAGCAAGACTTGTTGATTAGTGATGCATTAGAATTGTGTTTGATGAATGGGGAGAAAGAGAAACCTGAAAATATGGCGATTAGAGTAGTTGTCAATCAGCTTAATAATAATCTTGAGTTGAGAGAAGAAAGAAGCTTTGAAGGTATGAATAGATCCACCATTTAGAGATCGAAACCTTCAATTGAGGAACCACCTGAGCTAGAATTGAAACAATTGCCAGACTACCTTTAATATGCATTTTTGGAAGAAGATTCTAAACTTCCAGTCATAATTGCGTCAAATCTAGATCGAAATCAGTAGGAAAGGTTATTGCATGTCCTGGGGCAACACAAGAAAGCAATTGCATGGAAAAGTGCAGATATAAAGGGGATTAGCCCATCGTTTTGTACACACAAAATTTTGATGGAAGATTGTGTCAAGCCAGTGGTACAACCGCAGTGCCGACTTAATCCAAATATGAGAGATGTTGTAAAAAAGGAAGTCATCAAATTGCTTGATGCAGGAATGATCTACCCGATTTCTGATAGCTCATAAGTAAGCCCCACTCAAGTAGTTCCGAAGAAAGGCGGTATGACAATAGTACCGAATGAAAAAAATGAACTCATCCTGATGAGAAGTGTCACTGGATGGAGAGTTTATATAGATTACCGCAAGCTAAATGACGCAACTCGAAAGGATCATTTTCCTCTTCCATTTGTGGACCAAATGCTTGAAATGTTAGCTGGTCATGCATATTACTGTTTCCTTGATGGGATGTCTAGATATTTTCAGATTCCTATCACACCCGAAGACCAGGAAAAGACGATATTCACATGCCCTTTTGGGACCTTCGCTTATCGACGCATGCCTTTCAGATTATGCAATGCTCCAGCCACCTTTCAGTGATGCATGATGGCTATTTTTGAGGATATGGTAGGAGACAAGATGGAAGTATGCATGGATGATTTTTCTGTTTTCGGGAATTCTTTTGATGAGTGTCTACACCATCTTGAGTTAGTGTTGCAACGTTGTGAAGACACTAACCTGGTCCTAAATTGGGAGAAGTGTCATTTTATGGCAAAAGAAGGTATTGTTTTGGGCCATAAAATCTCCAAGAAAGGCATAGAAGTGGATGAAGCAAAGATCGAAGCAATTTCTAAATTGCCCCCACCATCTTCAGTTAAGGCAATACGAAGTTTTCTTGGCCATGCAGGGTTCTATCGACGATTCATTAAAGATTTTTCAAAAATTGCTAGGCCGATGACAAAACTCTTGGAGAAGGATACCTCCTTTGACTTCAACCAGGAATGCATTGATGCATTTGAACTCCTCAAGCAAAAACTCATCACTGCACCTATCATGGTAACACTAACATGGGACGCTCCTTTTGAGATTATGTGTGATGCCAGTGACTCGGCTGTGGGAGCTGTTCTGGGTCAGCGAAAGGACAAATACTTTCAACCCATTCATTATGCTAGCAAAACACTCACTCATGCACAAGAAAACTATACAACCACGGAGAAGGAGTTGCTGGCAGTTGTCTTTACCTTTGACAAGTTCAGACCATATCTCATCTTATCTAAGGTCATCGTATACACAGATCATTTCGCCTTGAAATTCTTGCTGAAAAAACAGGATGCAAAGCCACGCCTCATTCGGTGGATCTTACTTCTTCAAGAGTTTGATCTTGAGATAAGAGATAAAAAGGGTGCCGAAAATCTAGCTGTCGACCACCTGTCACGTTTAGAGAATCCCTGTTTAGGAAGACCGAACGGAGTTGAGATCAACGATGAGTTCCCTGAGGAACGATTGTATGCCATCAAGACCGCTGAAGATGATATCATCCCATAGTTTGCTGATATTGCCAATTACCTAGTGGCAAGGGCTCTTCTTAAGGATATGAACAAGCAGCAGAAGAAGAAATTTTTCACCGAATTGAAGTACTACTACTGGGAGGATCCACATTTATTCAGAATTTGCGCTGATCAGATGATTCGAAGGTATGTTTCCTATGAAGAAGGATGAAAAATCTTATTCCACTGTCACAGTGGGCCAACGGGAGGACATCATAGTGCCAATAGGACGGCGCACAAAGTATTGGAAGCAGGATTTTACTGGCCGTCATTGTTTAGGGATGCTTAGAGATATATAGCTCGATGTGACTGATGCCAGAGGGATGGTAACATATAAAAAAGGAATGAAATGCCACAACACTACATATTAGAGTGTGAAGTATTCGATGTGTGGGGCATCGACTTTATGGGGCCCTTTCCTCCTTCCTTCGGAAATAAATACATATTGGTAGCTGTGGATTACGTCTCTAAATGGGTAGAAGCACAAGCCTTGTCGACTAATGACTCCCGGGTGGTTGTTAAATTCTTGAAGAAGCTCTTCTGTAGATTCGGGGTCCCACGGGCACTCATAAGTGACAGAGGTACACACTTCTGTAATTCACAAGTTGAAAAGATTCTTAAGAGATATGGGGTGACTCACCGTCTTGCTACGCCGTATCACCCCTAAACTAGTGGGCAAGTGGAGGTTTCAAACAGGGACCTAAAGCGTATCTTAATGAAGTCCATGTCTCACCATAGACGAGATTGGGCCGAGAAGTTAGATGATGCTTTGTAGGCATATCAGACAGCTTACAAACCCCCCCTTGATACTACCCCATATTGATTGGTCTACGGGAAAGCTTGCCATTTACCAGTTGAGATTCAGCACAAGGCATTTTGGGCGATCAAATCTGCTAATTTAGATCTCGGCTGGTCTGGAGCACATCGAAGGATGCAACTTAATGAGCTAGATGAATGGAGGCTCATGGCATATGACAATTCATATATATACAAAGAGAAAGCCAAGAAGTTTCATGATGCTCGGCTACCACGGAATGGACAGTTTAATGAAGGGGACTTTGTATTACTTTTCAACTCTAGGTTGAAATTGTTCCCTGGGAAGCTTAAATCAAGATGGTCCGGTCCATTCCGGGTAAAAAAGGTTTTTCCCTACGGCATAGTTGAGTTGGAACACCCGGAGAAAGGCATTTTCAAGGTGAATGGTCAATGGCTTAAGCATTACTTTGGGGACCAAACAGTTTTAGAAGAAAAGGAGGAGCTGAACCTCATTCTCATCTCCATTTGAGCTCTACCGGTTCATTACATCGAGCTAACGACGTTAAACAACAGCGCTTCTTGGGAGGCAACCCATGTTGTTTAGGTAAGTTTTCTTCTTTACTCTTTACTATCTTTATTATCACCCATTGTTTTGGAGTAACTTTTGCAGGACAGCAAGCTATAGAGGGGCTAACCAAGTTTGGATTCTATGAAAGTCACCTTAATAGAGCTTCTTTTAAGCTCTAAGTGTGGGAAAATTCAGGATGGGAGACCTTTTTAAGGGAGTGCAAGATGAAGTGATGATAGGTATGTACTTTGATTTGCACAATCGGGTACACTAGTGGTGTATCTAGTTTTTCACACATGCTAGAGGGTGTCTAAATTGACTTTGTAGTGCAAAAGGGGAATACGTCATGGTATGCCCTCCCGTGCACTTCAAAATATGCTCATTGTGTACATATCAGAGATATACGAATAAGGTACACGCTCGTGTACCTGGTCATGTATCTGACCCACAGAAGGCACAATTCGATACACAAACAAGGTACATGCTCGTATACCTGGTCGTGTATCTGACTCACAGAATGCTCCCTCTATATACACGAACGAGGTACACGCTCGTGTACCCGGTCGTGTATCTGACCCACAGAACACCCCCTCTATATACACGAACAAGGTACACGCTCGTGTACCTGGTCGTGTATCTGACCCACAGAACACCCCCACTATATACACGAACAAGGTACACGCTCGTGTACCTGGTTGTGTATTTGACTCACAGAATGCTCTCCCAAGATACACGAACAAGATACACGCTCGTGTACCTAGTCGTGTATCTAACCCACAGAATGCTCTCCCACGATACACGAACAAGGTATACGCTCGTGTATCTAACCCACAGAAAGGAATCCAAAGTACACAACCATGTACTTGGTCGTGTATCTAATTTTTCTACTCGTACTATAAAAGGACTCCTCACTTCACTCTGCCATTTACACGACCCTTTCTCTATTCGTGTATTTGACCCACTCACTCCCACTCTACTCCTCCATACGGTGGTTGTTCTTTCCACACTATAAAATTCTACCGTCTCAAGGATTCAAGGTAAGTAAGTTCTCTCTTCTTCTTCTTCAATACTTATTGCAAGACGGTTGTTGCTCGGTTTTCTTTTACGACTACCATACATGCTTGCATCTATGATGATAGTATGATGAGTGATTTCGCATTTTGGAAGTCGATTGTTGATAGATCTGTAGACATTTTGAACTCACGTGAATGCATGTATGATTGATGTCATGAGTGGCTGCCAAACAAGTGAATCGACAGTTAGGGTTTGAACATGAATATTTGGGACTTTGATTTTGTGGGTTTCTGGAACAATGTTGTTGTGTTTCTTTTCCGATCTTCTTCTTAGAAACCAAGTTATGAGGCCATTTTTTTTTTATGATCACTAAACTATCGCACCTAGCTTCTTAGAATCAGGATTCGAACTTTATCGTTTGATGATGCTTTGGGTATGTTGTAGTTACATTTTTGGCCTTCAGGAAGGTAGGTTGATAATATACTAAAGCCACAAGACCTGATTTTGAGCGTTCCTATGATAATTTGTGCATGTATTAGATGGGCAGATACACAACTAGGTACACCGTCGTGTACCTTGGTTGTGTATCTCAACTGTGCTATCTTCTTCCTTGTTTCGGAAACCCAATGCAAGTCCTATCATTTTCTTTGTGTAATTAACGAACCTAACCTATTTTGAGACCATTGTGATTGATTCAGATGGTCACAAAGACTTGTGCAGTTAAACCAAAGTTTACTAAGAAGAAGAAGATCACCCCTGCTAAGAGGAAGCGGGATGGTGCTAGTTCATCCTCCGCTCCACCCCCCCGAAGAGTTGCGGAGGAGCCATGGAGCAAGAAGTGGTTTGAAATTCTCTCACGGAAACTGTTTGGTGCACACCAATATTTGGATTGGGGCATGCTAGAAGGGTATGGATTAGTTCAACCAATTAAGGAGGTCCTTGCCACCGGCCTATGGGAGGTCCTGTTCACCATACAAGAACCAGCGTTTAGGGATGTTACTCTTGAGTTCCTATCCACTATGCAGATACAGAAGATAGAAATCGAAAAAGGATGGGACAACTCTTTCAGTTTTAAAGTGTATGGGCAACAACACAACTGTACTATCCGCCAATTCTGTTCTCTAATGAGATTCTACACTGAAGCTTTTACCTGGACACCTGAGTTTCAGGATTTACATTGCCATTGGCCTCCCAACGTTAACAATTAAGTATGTTGGGAGGAGTTGACCGGAAACCCGACTCAAGAGTACTTTCCATCCAACTCCAAGGCCTCTCTAATTCAGGATGATTGCCTTAAAGTTTGTCATTGGCTCTTGACAAACACAATTGGAGCCCGAAAAAGAAGTAAGGGAGTTGTCAATAACTTTGAAATCTTCTATCTTTACAGCATCTCCCACGGATATCAAATTAATATCAGGTTGGAGTTGGCCTTTTATATATGGAGACAGGCACATGACTCTCGTTCTAAGGGAATTTACTGTGGCAGCTTCATCACTCATTTGCTGAAGAGCATGGACATTTTCCAAGACCCTGGGCCAAAGGCCACCAAGTGCAATCAGGAAAGAATCTCTGATGGGCCGTTTGCCAAGTGGGGAGTGAAAAAAATCACAGGAACTTCCTGCACTTCTAGTAGGCCGCCTCCTTCTACACAATCCTCCAAAGCTGCTCCTTCCTTTTCTTCACTTGGTGAGTCTTCTATTCCCACATCGGAGCGGGTGCTTGACCGCTTGGCATCCATTGAGAAGACCAAAGGTGAGATGAAAGTTCAACTACAGGGGATGAAAAAGAAAGAAAAAAAATTTAGGAAATTTGTAGTTCACGCTTTCCAGTCGTTGGCTAAGTGCTTCCCAGTAGGGCAAGCCAGTTTGCCCACTTATGCCTCTTCCTTTGAAGCTGAAGAGGAAGTTGAGGCCAGCGGCGATAAAGACAAGGAAAATGAGGGAGAAAGTGAAGAGGATACTGAGGAAATCACTGAGGAAGTGGAACCAACCATTGCCAAGGGTGAGGAAAGTGATGATGAAGAGGATGAAACAGATGATGAAGATGAGGAGACTAGTTCGGAATAATGAATGACTTTAAGTTACCTATTTTATTCTGCATATTCGAGGAGCTCTTTCTATTGACCTAGACTCTTTCTTGTTGGATGACTGTAATAATGACTGATCTCTATTTACTCTTTTACCTTTCGTTTTTGTTGTGTTGAACTTTGCTGATCTAGGTGCTATCCTACGAATGCAACTGGTCTCATAACTCTCCTTGGCGAACTTCATCGATATAGATGATCGACATTTTGCTAGCTATGCAATTGGTCCATCACCTGTTTAATCCCGGGAAGTCTCAGTTCCTTTTCTTTTTATTTTTTTCTTTTTATCTCTTTATTTCTCATTACGTTCTTGAATGATAAAGACATTGGGGACAATGTCTCAATCTAAGTGTGGGCAAGGGGATACTAAAGAAATTTGATAAGGGTTGTGCCGAATTGTATAAGTCATTAAAAAATTTCCCCTAATTTTTGTTTTTCTCTTTTTGCTTGATAATCGAATTTTGAAGTCATGATTGCAAATTACAGAGTATTTTAGCATTTAGTGAATGAATTCCTGTAAAAGAGTGGTGTGCATGTCACCTTTGTCTTCTTTGGAACATTGATACTTAGTCAAAGTTATGGGATAAAATTGTTGTGAAACTCAAAGATCTTGAGAGCCATTTAATCTTTCATGAAAGGGCAAATGAAATGATTCTCTTGGTGATCCTTCTTAGAAGATCTCTTTAAAGTAATAATTGAATGAAAGCATGTTATACTTGAAAAATAAAGGATTGGTTAGTATGGGCAGGCTTTGGTTCCTCAGAAGAGTGAAGTTTGACTCCGCTACTAACTAGTCAAAATAATAAGTTAAGGTAATAGAGGTTCGATGGGGTTCCTTTAAAACCTGGTCACCTAAGGTCGTCTGGCCTGGGATCGGCCGACCGAGGAAATTACCGTAATAAAATGAAATACCATAAAGGCAAAAGTTGAGAGGGTCTTGTAACTCAAGTAATTAAGCCCATAGGAACGCCCTCAATTGAGGGGATAATGTTCGTTAACTTGGGTGACGAGCCTAGGATTATCGGTTGAAAACTCGTTACATGGGTTGCAAGATTCCAAAAAAAAAAAAAAAAAAGATGAAACCAGTGAACTATTACAAAGAATAAAATCTTTGAAGAGAGCAACCAAAAAGGACGAGGGATCTAGGGGAAACATAGATGCAATGTATTTTCATTATTGATTGCCTCACTAAGAGAGATAATTGAGAAGATATTAGACTTTTTAATGGTGGTTGAAATGTACCACGTTTCCTTTTGCTTTGATTCATCTTGTGTCTAATTTTGATCATGAAAGCCATTGTTAAAATGACAAGGGTAAAGATTGGTCTACTCTGATTAATCCTAGAAATTTGACTAAAGTATCTTTGTTACCATACTTTCACGACAAGGTGAGAAGCACACTCATTAGATTGAGGGATTGCATTGAGCTTTAAAGATTAAAATTCATAAATGTTAATGTGTGAGTAGTATTATTTAGTAACGACAATCATGATTAATGAGAAGTTTGATTAATGTTTTATTTTACTTGAGGACAAGCAAAGACTTAAGTGTGGGGAAGTTTGATAAGTCGCAAAATACCCTTATCTAGAGTAATAAAATTATGCTTTATTGTTGAATTTTTAGATGATTTGTTGAAGAAAAGGATGCTTAAAGGAATGAATGTTAATTTCAGGATTTTCTAGAGTATTTTGGAGCTAAGGGAAGGAGTTTTGAAGAGTCGGATCAAGTTTGGAAGGAATTGGATACAATACATTTGAAGAAAAGAATTCTGGAAAGTACACAAGCGAGATACACGCCCATGTACTTTGCTTGTGTATACTGAAGTGGATGTCTGGAAAGTACATGAGCGAGATACACGCCCATGTACTTTGCTTGTGTATACTGAAGTGGATGTTTGGAAAGTACACGAGCAAAGTACACGCCCATGTACTTTGCTTATGTATACTAAAGTGGATGTCTGGAAAGTACACGCCCATGTACTTTGCTTGTGTATCTAAGTTTTGCTGCTATTCAATGATGTTTCAAATACACGACCAATGTACACTCCCATGTACTTGCTCGTGTATATTCACATAAGGACACTTGGAAGAAAGCATGAGATACACGAACGAGATACACTACTCGTGTATCCGCTCGTATATGTATCTAACCCGGGTACATGTATAAATAGACCGTTAGTTTGCCTTAGAAGGAAGTTTTACGAATTTTGTACTTGCTCTGACTCTCATAACAGCAGGGGAAAGAAGATTCTGTTAATTCCAAAGGAGATTGAAGACCTACGAAGAAGAAGATTCTATCTTTAAGGGTTGTGACTATGAATTTTATTTATTCTTCCAGTAATTGTATTTCGTTTGTCCAATTTATGGAGGAGTAGACTCTAAATCTAGATTTTATTCGAAACTTCTCTATCATGTGATGAAGATTTGGTTTTTAATGCGAAGTTGTTGACTTTCTTATGATTAATTGCATGCCCTTCAATTGTTCCTTAGATTCATAGATCCGAAATATGAATTTATGCATGATATCATATTAGTTAATTGAGAAATTGCTCTTATGATTAGATTTAATGCAATTGATGAGATTTGATTGTTCTTCTAGAGATAGGAAACAAGAGTCTTTTGTTTACATCGATTATTTTGATACGAATTCATGTGCTTTTTGCAATTTTAGGTTGCTATTAACTAAGGAGAGATCCTATTTGACAAACCTAGGATTAGATAGATTAATATACTTGAGAAAGTAGTTAACTTGACTAGAGAATTCGACAGTATAAGAAGTCAACTACGCCAATCTTCATAAATCTAATGAATTACATGGTAGAGAAGGAGTAGAATAAAATCTTGGTTGCATTTGTTAATTGATAAATCTTCAGAACCATTGTTGTTAGTGAGTTATTAGTTTTAAGATTAGAGTAATTAAGTTTCAACCAACATATTTAAGCGTCGGTTAGATAATAGGAACGAAGTTAGTACTAGTAGTTGGTGTATCTCTGAGGGACGACCTTGTGCTTACTCGCTATATTACGCTACGATAGGTACGCTTGCCTATTGCCTCGTAGTAAGATTAAGAATAAGAATTCAATTTATTAAAACTACGATTGGCAACGATCAATTATCCACTAAGACCCCCTCTGTCTCAAACCATTCCATTGATGTTGTTGTCCTCTTTCCTAATTCAATTGTATGTTTTTTACCCTTTTGGCCCTCTAATGGTTTGCTCAATTGCTCACGAACCTCTGGAACCTCTGAAGGTGAACACAACTACCTTTGAATAGTTTAGTCCTCTAGTGTTTGGTTCATCTAACTATGACCCTCAGGAACCTTTGAAGGTTAGCACATCTGTGTTTGACAAATGTTGTCCTTTGTATGTTAGCTCATGTAACTAGTAACCTCAAGAACCCTTGAAGGTGAACACAACTACCTCTAAATAGTTTGGTCCTCTAGTGGTTGGCTCATCTAACTATGACCCTCAAGAACCTCTAAAGGTTGGCATATCTATGTCTGACAAGTGTTGTCCTCTGTATGTTGTCTCATGTAATTAGGAACCTCAGGAACCCTTAAAGGTGGGCATATCTGCTTCTGCACAGTTTGGTCCTCTGAAGGTTGGTTCATGTGGTTATGATTTTTAGGATTCTCTGATGGTCTATGGATCTGTTGCTGAACCTTTTGGACCTTTGAAGGTGACATCGGATTCAGAATGATGCATTTGCCCTCTTGCTAGAATACATAGGTATTCTTGAAGCTATCATGTAAGACCCTCCTATCATATAACCATGGCCTATTAAGCAATATATAGGATGTACACATAGGAAGAATATCACATTCAAGCTCATTACAGTACTTATCCCCTATACTGAAGGGTACCCTAGCCCTTTGGGTCACATAAAGACTCTCCTTATCATTTAACCAATGTAATGTGTAGAGTTTAGGATGCGAGGTAGTTACAAGTTTCAATTTCGATACTAATGATGTAGCTACAACATTAGTACAATTACCACCATCAACAATAATGGCACATAAGTTTCCTTATATCCTACAAGAAGTATGGAACAAATTTTCTCTTTGTCCATCATCAATGGTTGGAGAAAATGGTGTGCTTAAATTAGTAGAAGCATATAAATCATTTAACATGGTTAATCACTATCTTCAATAAGCCACTGGACATTTCAACACCCATGGTGCAATCAAGCAACCAAGATAATATATACTTCTTGTCACTTCAAGTATAGTAAAATAATTGAAGCACAAATAAATACTTCAAAGTAGTTAAGTTATTAAATTTAACTAACAAGTGTTTATGATAGGAATCAAAATCCAACAAGTCCTATCATTAGGGCAAGAACTAAAGGATTTTGAATCTTGGCGATGAGGGCCCATTTTGAGCAAATCGACCCTGGAATTATTCATTTACTAACCTCTTTTATCTTATTCATGTATTTTATATTCCAACAGGAACACTTATCGGGCTTTACAGGGTGATGGACCAACTCACTAAAACTCAGCTTGTGGGTTATCCATGGACCGACCTAAATGGGTGATGAGCTGGGCCGACGAATCCTATGGAAGACCGGCATTTTGAAGACCAATTTCTTTTATATATTTGTCATTTGCATGGACTATTTTATGTTGTATTTTCTTTTGAGACACTTTTATTTGCTTGTAATTGTCTTTTAGGATTGGCTACCTTAAAAGTGGCAAACTTGTAATTTCTGACCATTTTCTAGCCCTAGAAGTGGCAAGTATAAATACTTGCTTATAATAGGGTTTGAGGAGGCCATTTTTCAGATTATACACTTCACATTTTCGTGAGAGGGCTTAGGGTTTCCCTAGTTCTAATTCTCTTATCAATTTCAATTTTCAAGAGTTGAAATTGTGGCGAGTGCAACAAAGGGTAATTGTGAGTAGTATCAATTCCTTCTTTGTTGTGTTTCCATTTCATCACTAGTGAGTCATATCTAGAGTTGATTTTGGATTTTTTCTTGGACATATTTTTTATTGCAATTTGTGATCAATTATTTTGTTAAAGATTGATTGTTTTTAGTACTTGATATCAACATCTTATGTGACGTGAATTGGAATTGTAGAAGAAGTTGGAGTCACGGTTTTTGATCAATCCTTCTTGATTTGATTCACGTGGATTTCACTTATTATTGTTGTTATATAGTGAAGATTACATATATGGATTGGAATTGCATCATTTGAACTTCGGATTTCTTACCAAAATTCCAAAAGGGTTCACGTAAATTTTAATCCAATTCAACTGGTTTTTAATTGTGAGTTGGAGTTTGTTTATTTGATTCATTTGATTGTGCTTGGACTTGGTTTTGAGCACACCATTTTAAGTAATGAGTTTCAATTACTTTCACACTTTAATGTTGGCTTTTGAATTCAAACTTCACTACTTCAACTTTCCTTTCTTGGTCATGGTTTCACACTCACAATCAGTGTTAATGTGCAGCAACTTACACCACATACAATTCCACAAATTCACAAGTGGCAATTCCCTCACTACACATTCACACCACCACACATACACACGCAATCAACAATTCACTTATGGTACATTAACTTCACCACAACTTTACTTTACGTGCAGCACCTTCACCTTAACACACACACTTCACGTTGCAACACTCCTTTACAGTACAACTCTAATTCACCACTCACAACAACTTACTTCACACCGCCACTTACAAACAAAGGTACTAACAAATTCAAATCCACTTTAAATGCAACCTCTTCTATAAATGGTAAGAAGCAAATTCAAATTTAAATAGTCATTCACTCAACTATCACACAATAACTTCTTCAACTTAAAGATGGTGTTTAAATTTTAAATAATTTTTTTATCCACACACTTTAAATTTGGAAATGGTAAAGAAACACTACTCTTCCTCACGGCAAGCTCAAGGATAACACGTTGCAATTTCTTCACTTCAAACACAATTTCAAACTACAACTTTACAATGGTAGCTCAATTCAAATTCAAATTGTTTCACTTATTACAACCTTTCCACAATTGGTAAGAAACAACTTTCAAATTCAAATGACCACACAATAACTTCTACCACTTAATGTGTGTTTTAAAAATCAAATAGCTTCCATATACTCCTCACAATTCAATTATGAAAATGCACAAGTATGCTCCCTATTTCCAAAAACACACAAGCAAGGAATACACTTCCACTTTCTTCACAAATGAGATAATTTCTAAGTTCTGAATTTTGAATCAAGAAATACACTTCTACTCCTTTCCCTTCACGGAAATTCTCAACAACAAGAAGCAACAACAAATCCTCTAATTCCACTTTAACAAGCAGCAACTCTTAACTTCTCAACAAGACAATTAAGCAATTCAATTCGCAATATACACAATTTTGGATCACAAATTGAAGAACCCTAATTGACCATGAAACGAATTCAACTAACACTAATTCCCTTCTCTTAACTTGAGCTCTAATACCAAAAGATGATAAGCCTTAAATTGATTAAAGCATATACATATAAACAAGTGAATAAACCTCAATTCAAATTCAAATCAATAACCCTAGCTTATGGCATGAACCTTAAAACCTTTATAATCCAATATGTAGATCAACTAATCTCAACACCAAATAATGTTGTCCTCAGTTGGATTAACACTCAATACAAGAACAAATGAAATTACAATGATCAAGGCTACTAAAAGACGTGAATCCCTTATGTAAAGTCTCCACGCAAATTAACAATTGAAACTTCACAATGATAATTCAATATAGGAAACGATTCCACTAAATTGAAAACAATATAATGATACAAATGGATCCTACAATTGAAGTGAAGTAAGAACCAAAAGAACCAATCCTAACAAACACTAAATATTACACACTAGCATGGAAAAGGAAAACAACTAAGGAAATTATATGACTCACAATTCCTTTAGTTGCTACTCGCTACAATTCCTTGAAGAAATTGATAAAAGTCTTATGAAAATTAGGATGAACCCTAATTCTCACAAAAAATTAGGCAGAAAAATGTGTATACTCTCTTTACTTACCCCACAAAGCCTACTTAAGTAAGTATTTATACTTGCTCCACTTAGGGTTAGAATGACTAAACAATTACATCTATGCCATTAAAGTGTGGCCGGTCCTAAGTCCACAATTACAACCAAATAAAATGTCCCAAAAGGCTTACAAAATAAATGGGTTGAAGAAAAATAACAAATACAAAAATAGTCTTCACAAGCCAACTCTTTAATGGAATTCGTCGGTCCATAGATAACCCATAAGCTGAGTCTTAGTGAGTTTGTCCATCGCTCTGTAAAGCCCGATAAGTGTGCTTACTGGAATACACAATACATAAATAATAGAAAAGAGGTTAGTATATAAATAATTCCGGAGTTGTTTTGTTCAAAAAAGACCCTCATCACCAATATTTGAAATCTTTTGGTTCTTGTCTTAATGATAGGCCTTGTAGGATTTTGATTCCTATCACCTTATTGGTCGTTGAGTAACCAAGAAAGATTCCTTCATTAGCTCTTTCATCAAATTTACCGAGATTTTGCCTAGATTTCTTGATGAAGCATTTAGTCCCAAATTTATGAAAATATGATGCATTTGGCTTCCTACCATTGTACATTTCATAAGTTACTTTCTACATCAAGGGTCTTATATAAAGACGATTAGAAATGTAACATGATGTAGAGATTGCTTTAGCCTATAAATATTTAGTTGCATTACTTTCTTTTAGCATACTTCATGCTATTTTTTGTAAAACTCTATTTTTTCCTTTTTACCACTCCATTTTGCTGTGGAGTATACAGAGTAGAAAAATTATGCTTTATTATATTTTTCTTACAAAACTTGATAAAATTGTCATTTTCAAATTCTCTATCATGATTAATTTTTAAACTTATGATTGAAAAACCTTTTTCATTTTGAACTTATTTTGAAAAAGTTTCAAAGGCATCAAATGTATCACTCTTGTTTCTAAGAAATAAACCCATGTAAAACATGAAAAGTCATTAACTATCACTAAGCCATATTTATTCCCTCTTAAGCTCAAAGTTCTTATAGGATCAAAAAGATCAAGATGTAGAAGTTCTAAAGGTCTTTTTTGTTGAAATAACAGTTTTATACTATTGTGTTATCATAGCTTCACATCATAATTTCTTGAACACTTCATACCAACAAGTTCTTGAAGGAGTCACGCGACTAAGGTTTTGAGCGAGTCATACTACTAAAGAGGAAGAAAAGCCATCATGAGAATTTCTCATAAAATAAATTGGCTATGTAATTTGATGTAGGATGATATGAAAAATCATAGAAAAACATGAAAATCAATTAGAAATCATAATCTATATAATAATTAGGTATCAAATTGATATTTTGAAACTTTAAGTAGTTAATTATAAAAATTGATAAAATTTAAGTACCAAATGTGATAATTAACCAACCATAAAAGATAGAATTGTTAGCTTTATACCATTGCGTTATCATAGCTTCACATCATAATTTCTTGAACACTTCAATTTAACAGGTTCTTGACGGAGTCACACTGCCAAGGTTTCAAGGGAGTTATACTATTAGAGAGGAAGAAAAGCCATCATGACAATTCCATGTGAATTAATTTGGCTATGTAATTTCTAAATGTATTTACGATTTTAATCATTAGAAAGCTTTAGACATTGAATATTCTTATGAAACGAGCAAATATGATAATATGATACAAGAAACGATCCTAATAAGTGAACTAAAAAGGCAAATAAACTAATGAAAAACCATAAGATTGGATAAAACTATTCATAAAAAGCCAAGTCATTCGATCAATTATCACATTTGGTTGATCATGTTGTCCAAGCAATCAACAATGTTGTCTAGCTAGTCAACCAAGTTGTTTAAGCGGTCACCAAGTCTTCATATTGCTCTAAATGATTTGCATCATTCACCCTTTCCTATGATGACTCCACATCTTTGAAAAGTTCCACTCGAATCAAAGACTAAGCTATAAAACACTAGCAAAAACCAACCTTGGACTCACAAGATAACTGTAATATTTGAAAATTTTATTAATTTATCTTTAGTATATATGTTGTCACAATGAGTCGAGGCTAAAGACGTAAAAACATATTTAAATAGGGGGTGGATGGGTCTTTTCACATGAAGGATATAAATACTAAATAAACCTAGAAAACCTAATTTGCTATTGTGAACAATGAAACAAAAACTAGAAAACAGACGCTCTTGACAGGAATCCTAGAGATGAAAGGAAAAATGAGCGACCTAATTCCAAAGATGAAAGGACTCGATATTTGAGAAGGGACAATATGAGAAAAGGGGAATCGATGGCTCAAGGATACATAATTTTCCTACTTTGTATAAAAATCCATCTATCGTATAATACCCATATACCACATTTCCTTTAGAGCATCACTCAACAATCAATTTTAGGTATTCATCAACATACTATTTCTTCATTAATTCAAACCCAAGTAGCTTTGATTGTAGAGAAGCGATAAGTATAAACTTGCGTGATAAGGCATCAGCTACAATGTTTGTGCTCCCTTTCTTGTACTTAATCACATAGGCAAAGCTCTTTAGGAATTCCACCCATTTGGCTTGGCATTTTGATAGATATTGTTGACCTTTGAAGTGTTTTAGTGACTCATGATCTATATAAATGATAAACTCCTTAGGAAGAAGGTAGTGTTGCCATGTTATCAATGCCCTCATTAAGGAATAGAATTCCTTATAATATACTGAGTAATTTAGAGGTGCACTGGTAGAGCCATTTTATACTCAATCTTTATAGTATAAATTGTGTTAAATTATTATTGATTTTATAGAAATCATAAGGAAATGGTACTTTAATTCTATCATCGTGATAAATCAGGTTAAATGGAGTCAAGGATGCTAATTCAAGTATTTTAGAAAAGTCATCTACAACTTGGATCAAGACAAGAAATTACACCACTGGAGGAAGCACGGTTTGAGGCACGGCCAAGGTTCAAACCGTGTTACACACTGGACAAGGAGGCAAAAATGAGGACTTTGAACAGAGAGAGACACGGCTTAAGGCACGGCCATGGTGGAACCCGTGGGATAAACCGTGCTTGAAGCCGTGGTGGAAGATAGATGTGCCAAGGAGAAGAAAGTGTGGAACATGAACCAGATGAAGACACGGCTTGAAATCTAGCCGTGGGTGTAACCGTGCTACACACTGGACACGGATGAAGACTTGAAGATTATGCACAGACGAAGGAACGGCTTGAAATCTGGCCGTGTGTGTAACCGTGGTTCACACTGGGCGCGGTTGAAGACTTGAAGAATATGCACAGAGGATGGCACGGCTTAACCCACGGCCGTGTGGTGGGGCGTGCCAGGCAGACGTATCTTCACTTCTCGAAATCTACTTGAAAAAGGAAAGATATTTTCGTATCTTGCTAGCAAAAGATCACATGTTATCCATCTAATAGTATAAATAGAGCCAACCCTAGAGGGTTAGGACAACTTTTGAACTTTGGGAATCTTGGATCTTGAAGAAGGAAACGCGGAGGCAGAGCAAGCAACCGGGTTCATTATGTTCCTATCTTTTATTTTCGTTTTATTGATGAACATGAGTAGCTAAGCTACTTTTCTAGCCAAAGGGTCATAGATGTTTAATTCTCTACGAATTGTGAGGTCTAATTGACTTGTATTTATTCTATTCTTTGCTTTCGGGTATTCATATATCTTCTAATCGTTTTGTCATTATTATCTTTGTTGATTGGTATGAATAGAGCTCTTCTACTCAATTAGCAAGTTAATATATTGTCAACTAGCACGTCAAATCCGTAATTGTTTGATTGTTCTAGTCTTAGTGACGCAATAACATGTTTGGTTATAAAAGAGATGATCGAATTCATGTTATGGAAGTGTGTGATCATGTTTAAATAGGTTATCTTATAATCTACTAGCATGAATTGGTAGTCTCTCTAGATCTTAATGCTATTGATAGATTAAATCCTAAGCGCTTATCTAAGGGTTGTTTAATCAATAAGAGAAATAATTCAAAGCGCTTGTCTGAGGTTATCGAGGAAGTAAGGAGAGATAGGTTGTTAGAGCTTGTTAATAACCATAACCAATTTATCTAGAACAAGAATAGAGAACATTTGCAATGATGATCAATTCCTAGAATTAAACCATCTTGATTCCTTTGGCTAGGCTTTTACCAATATCTGATTTTCTTACCTTGTTTTACTTTATTTGATTCACAAACAAAACCCCCCCATTTTCCTTTTTCTTATTGTTCTCTTTGAATAGAAATATCTTTACCAATCCATGTGGATTCGACCCTACTCACCACTATATGCAAATCATATAATTGTCTAGGAGTAGGTTTTATTTTTGTTGGATTCGACACCCATCAAATTTTGGCGCCGTTGCCGGGGATTGGTGTCAAATTTATTTCTATTCTTGTATGACTCGTTCTTCTCAGACAGGTGAACTAACTTATAATCCGAAGATTGAGAAGACTCTAAAGAGGCTGCGACGAGAAGCTAGATCATCCCCCGGACCGAACTTAGTATCAGACTTGTCTGATTCATCCCTTGATTCTGAAAAAGTGGACGACATGGCAAATCTCGAGAGAACCTTAAGGGAGTTGGCTGCACCGGATGTGAATCAACAACCACTTTGTATTCACTACCCCGAACTAGTCGTGGAATTCGAATTGAAATCTGGGTTGATACATCTGCTACCTACATTTCATGGTCTTGAGAATGAAGATCCTCATAAGCATTTGAAAGAGTTCCATATAGTGTGTTCTAGTATGAGGCCGCAAGGAATAACCGACGATCAAATCAAGCTACGTGCTTTTCCATTTTCTTTAAGTACTAAAGCTAAGGATTGGTTGTTTTATTTGCCTCCAGGTTCTATCACTACTTGGACAGATATGGTGAGACTCTTCTTGGACAAATTCTTCCCCGCCTCCAGAGCCGCTGGTATAAGAAGAGAAATTTGTGGTATAAAACAAAGGGACACCGAGACTCTTCATGAGTATTGGGAAAGGTTCAAGCAACTGTGTGCAAGCTGCCCACAACATGGGATATCCGAACAACTCCTCATCCAATATCTCTACGAAGGCCTACTTCCGGTGGAAAGAAAGATGATGGATGCTGCAAGTGGAGGCGCCATAGTAAACAAAACCCCTGGTCAAGCTAGGGAATTGATCTCTATTATGGCTGCCAATTCGCAACAATTTGGGTATAGGCATGATGCATCTTCAAGGAAGGTAAATGAGGTAAATGTGTCTAACCTTGAACATCAAATTTCTAATCTTACCTCCCTTGTGCAGCAGCTAGCTCTTGGAAAAACGCAGCAGGTGAAGGCTTGTGGAATTTGCACTGCTCCTGATCATCCGACCGACATGTGCCCCACATTGCAAGATGACAACCATGAACACGCCGATGCGGTAGGCGAATTTCCAGGACAACCACAAAGGAAGTATGACCCCTACTCGAATACTTACAACCCTGGATGGAGGGATCATCCTAACTTCCGATATGGCAATAACCCACAAAGTTTCCAACAATTCCAGCCTAAGCCATCACACCACGTACCACAGGCTCCTTCCACTTCAGGTATGTCCCTTGAGGAAATTGTTAAATCACTTGCCGTTAATACAAAACAATTTCAGGATGAGACAAAGCAAAGCATCCACAACTTGGAAAATCAGGTAAGTCAACTTGCTTCAGCTATCAATAGGTTAGAAACTCAAGGTAAGTTACCTTCTCAAACTATTACAAACCCGAAGCAAAGCGTTAATGCAATTACCTTGAGAAGTGGAACAGAATTGCAGGGATCAAATGAGAAAGGAAATCCGTCTAATCTTGAGGAAGAGACCAAGAAAGAGACTTCGACTCCGAGCCAGCAGGGTGACCAGATTAGCAAGTCTCTAGTTGAGCCATCGAAGGTCACATTGATACCACCTCCTTTCCCCTCCAGATTAGCGAAATCCAAGAAGGAAGCGGAAGAAAAAGAGATTCTGGAAACTTTTCGCAAAGTCGAGGTAAATATTCCTTTACTTGATGCAATTAAGCAAATACCGCGCTATGCTAGATTACTCAAGGACTTATGCACAAACAAAAGGAAGCTGAAAGGAAATGAAAAGATTAGTGTGAGTGAAAATGTTTCCGCCATTATTCAAAAGAAGCTCCCTCCTAAATGCGAGGATCTAGGTATGTTTACTATTCCTTGCAAAATAGGTAATCTTGGAATCGCTAAAGCCATGTGTGATCTAGGAGCTTCTATCAATGTCATGCCTTTGTCTGTTTATCAACGTTTAAATGTTGGTCCTTTAAAGGAAACGGGTATTATTGTTCAACTTGTTGATAGGTCCAATGTTTATCCTGAGGGAGTTCTAGAGGATGTTTTAGTTCAAGTCAATGGGTTGGTTTTTCCTGCTGATTTTTATGTGCTTGACATGGATGATAGTGATTCTCATACTTCATCACTGATATTATTAGGGCGACCATTCCTTAAGATTTCTAAAACGAAAATTGATGTAAATGATGGCACCCTCACTATGGAATTTGATGGTGAAGTAATTAGATTTAACATTTATGATGCCATGAAACACCCTAACGATATCTCTCATGTTTTTGTTGCGGATATTATTAACCCATCACCTCAGGCACCAAGGCTGGAATCTAAATCCTTATCCGAATATTTAGCCAGGAACGTCTAGCCAAAGACGTTAAAGAAAGGCGCTTCATGGGAGGCAACCCATGTAAAAAAAAAAAATGTTTTGCATTAGTTTTGGTTTGTTTTAGTTTTGTTTTGTTTTAGTTTAGTTTGATTTGATTTTAGTGTAGTTTTGAACTCTTTGGATCGGCTGCAGCAAGGATACATATCATTAGATGACACTTTCCAGAGCTTAAAGGGAGCACTCCAATACCAGGAAAGTACCAATATTTCCTCTCTCTTATTCTCTAAGGTCCTTTGTGTTGTTAATTCCTCTTCAATTGTGCTGAATTAGGAACAGTGAGGACACTGTTCAAGCTAAGTGTGGGGGAGAGGATAATAAAATATAGAGAATAGAGAACTAACTTATACTCTGAATGTTTGTCCTTAAGTAATTTTAAGCCAAATTTTTTCAAAATTATCATGAAATCTAGACATTGTACTAAATGTTGTAATAAGCATCTACAAAATGTGAAATTGACTTGTTCAAATGTTTTACTCACCCACTGTTGTGATTAGAATACATGGTTAAAATTAAGTAGTGAAATCTTTAAGAAACAAATTTACCTTGTATTTAGCTTTAGAATTGGAAATCTAAGAGTAAGTCGAGTCCTTAAGTGAAAAATAAACAAGTTTACTTCTAGGTTATATTAGCTACTGTATACTCTTTGAAGTTGTTTGTAAAGCAATCATAACACTTAGTGAAAAAAAAAAGAAAGAAAGAAAGAAAGAAAGAATCAAGCATAGCCATTACTCCAATGATTCAACTAATTGAGTTAAGAGTATTCAAACTTGAATGTTAGAGTGAGGAAGAGTCCGTAGGGGTATCTTAAAACCCGGTCACTTGAGTGATGAGCTCGGGATGTTGCCGACTCAATGAACTCACTATAACGATAAGGGCGAAAAAGGCGAAAGTTCATGAAAAGAAGCGGGCAAAAACCCGTCAAAACAGATGCTTGAATAAATCAAAAGAACATGAATGTAAACATTCATTGAATAAAACAAAGATGTATAAAAGGGAGAATATCTAGTAAAGAGCTTATACTATATGCTTTTACTTTATGTTGCAAGGATTATATGTTTGCTAATGTCCAATGAAGTTTAATTGGGTGTTTTTCCTTAGTGGATTAAGTATTTACTTTTGGAATAAAAATTCTTTTGCTAAACATGAGGATTAAAGTTTGTTTTGTTTAGATTAGCTATTGAATTTTGTCCAAAGTAATTTGATCACAGGAAACCAATTGGGTTGAAGTAGTAGACATTAAATTACAAGTCATGAATTACAAATGAATAGATGCTTGGAATGATGAAAAGAAAGCTTGTATAATTTATGACAGATTTCTCAATTGATTTGATGCAATTGCTTGAGGACAAGCAAGAGTTTAAGTGTGGGGGAATTTGATAGAGCCATTTTATACTCAATCTTTATAGTATAAATTGTGTTAAATTATTATTGATTTTATAGAAATCATAAGGAAATGGTACTTTAATTCTATCATCGTGATAAATCAGGTTAAATGGAGTCAAGGATGCTAATTCAAGTATTTTAGAGAAGTCATCTACAACTTGGATCAAGACAAGAAATTACACCACCGGAGGAAGCACGGTTTGAGGCATGGCCAAGGTTCAAACCGTGTTACACACTGGATAAGGAGGCAAAAATGAGGACTTTGAACAGAGAGAGACACGGCTTAAGGCACTGCCGTGGTGGAACCCGTAGGATAAACCGTGCTTGAAGCCGTGGTGGAAGATAGATGTGCCAAGGAGAAGAAAGTGTGGAACATGAACCAGATGAAGACACGGCTTGAAATCTAGCCGTGGGTGTAACCGTGCTACACACTGGACACGGATGAAGACTTGAAGATTATGCACAGATGAAGGAACGACTTGAAATCTGGCCGTGTGTGTAACCGTGGTTCACACTGGGCGCGGTTGAAGACTTGACGAATATGCACAGAGGATGGCACGGCTTAACCCACGGCCGTGTGGTAAGGCGTGCCAGGCAGACGTATCTTCACTTCTCGAAATCTACTTGAAAAAGGAAAGATATTTTCGTATCTTGCTAGCAAAAGATCACATGCTATCCATCTAATAGTATAAATAGAGCTAACCCTAGAGGGTTAGGACAACTTTTGAACTTTGGGAATCTTGGATCTTGAAGAAGGAAATGCGGAGGCAGAGCAAGCAACCGGGTTCATTATGTTCCTATCTTTTATTTTCGTTTTATTGATGAACATGAGTAGCTAAGCTACTTTTCTAGCCAAAGGGTCATAGATGTTTAATTCTCCACGAATTGTGAGGTCTAATTGACTTGTATTTATTCTATTCTTTGCTTTCGGGTATTCATATATCTTCTAATCGTTTTGTCATTATTATCTTTGTTGATTGGTATGAATAGAGCTCTTCTACTCAATTAGCAAGTTAATATATTGTCAACTAGCACGTCAAATCCGTAATTGTTTGATTGTTCTAGTCTTAGTGACGCAATAACATGTTTGGTTATAAAAGAGATGATCGAATTCATGTTATGGAGGTGTGTGATCATGTTTAAATAGGTTATCTTATAATCTACTGGCATGAATTGGTAGTCTCTCTAGATCTTAATGCTATTGATAGATTAAATCCTAAGCGCTTGTCTAAGGGTTGTTTAATCAATAAGAGAAATAATTCAAAGCGCTTGTCCGAGGTTATCGAGGAAGTAAGGAAAGATAGGTTGTTAGAGCTTGTTAATAACCATAACCAATTTATCTAGAACAAGAATAGAGAACATTTGCATCGATGATCAATTCCTAGAATTAAACCATCTTGATTCCTTTGGTTAGGCTTTTACCAATATCTGATTTTCTTACCTTGTTTTACTTTATTTGATTCACAAACAAAACCCCCCCATTTTCCTTTTTCTTATTGTTCTCTTTGAATAGAAATATCTTTACCAATCCCTGTGGATTCGACCCTACTCACCACTATATGCAAATCATATAATTGTCTAGGAGTAGGTTTTATTTTTGTTGGATTCGACACCCATCATGCACCATTCAGTTTCTCATTGAAATAAGCAATGGGCCTCTTTTCCTATATCAACACAACACCAATTCCTACCATAGAGGCATCACATTCCAATTAAAACTTTTTGTCAAAATTTGGTAACATTAACATTGGACACTATTAGCTTTGCTTTTACGTCCTCAAAACTCTTTTGGCCCATTCTCCCTAAACAAAAGGAACAATTTTTTTTAGTTAACTTAGTTAATGGACTGACAATGCTACTAAAATTCTTGACAAAACGTTTATAAAAAGAAGCCAGCCTATGGAAACTTCTTACCTCAGCAACTGATTGTGGTGTTAGCCAATCCATAACAGCCTTAACTTTTTCTTCATCTACCTTTACACCAGAACTAGTCATAAATCCAAGAAATGTTACCTTAGATTGACAGAAAGAACACTTCTTGAGATTTGCATACAGTTGTTGTTTCCTCAATACTGAGAAAACTGCCTGTAAATGTTCAACATGACTTTCCAAGCTTCTACTGTAAATCAAAATTTCATAAAAATAAACAATAACAAATTTGCCCAGAAATTCTTTCATGACATGATTCATCGATCTCATAAAAGTACTAGGGACATTAGTCAACCCAAATGGCATGACCATTCACTCATATAAACCATGGTGTGTTTTAAAAGTGGTCTTCCACTCATCTCCTCCCTTCATTTGAATTTAGTGATATCCGCTTTTAAGATCCACCTTGAAGAATACTTGTGTACCATGTAGCTTATCTAACATATCATCAAGTCTAGGAATGGGATACCTATATTTGATGGTAATTTTGTTGATGGCTCTATTGTCAATACACATCCTCCATGTGCTATCCTTTTTGGGAATTAAAAGTGCAAGAATAACACAAGGACTATTACTCTCCTTGGCAAAACCCTTTTCTACTAGTTCATCCACTTGACACTTCAATTCTTTAGCCTCTTCAAGATTCATGCAATATGTAGGTTGATTTGGAAAAATCGACTTAAGTTAAAAATCAATGGAATGTTTAATGCCCCTCATGGGCGGTAATCCCTCAAGTAATTCATTTAGGAATATATATTTATACTCATCCAATTCTTAGTTCACCACTGGGGGTAACTGTTTACGTTCATCTACCTCTAGTATATATCTCACTTATAACATATAAATTAGCCTCTCTTCCTCTATTGCCTCCTCCAGTTCATGTTGCCCCACTAACAAGGTCTTCTTTTTACTAGTCTTATTAATTTGCCTTTGTGCCTCTTGTACTTTAATAGGTGACATGAGGTTTAATACTATGTGCTTACCATCCTTTTAGAACACATAGGTGTTCCTAAAACCATTATGAAACACCTTCCTATCATATAACCAAGACCTGCCAAGTAGTATGTGTGATGTACACATGGGAAGAATATCACAAATAATTTCATCATGGTACTTCTCCCCTATACTGAATGGAACCTTAGCCCTCTAAGTGACATGCAAACTACCTTGTTCACTTAACCAGTGCAGTTTATAAAGCTTAAGATGTGAGGTAGTGACTTTTTTCAATTTAGTCACTAATGAAGCAGCCACTACATTAGTACAACTACCTCCATCAATAATAAGAGCACAAAGATTACCTTGGACCTTACAAGCAATGTGAAATAGGTTCTCCCTCTGTTCATCCTCATTAGCAGAAAAGGTAGTCATTGCCCTACACAATACATTGATGGACAAATACTGACCATTCCCCTTATCCTCATGTACCTCAACATCTGCATCACCATAATATTAATCCAATATAGCTGACAAATCTATCGGCTCATGCATGTCTTCTTCTTCTTCCTCACTCACAACCTCCATGGCAATCATCACTCTTCTGTTTGGCCATTGAGCAGCCATATGTAAAAAACTTAGACATTTAAAGCATTTGACTAGGTGATTCTTTCCTCCCAATGACCCTGCTACTACCTATTTGTTCTTATACCCAACAACTATTTTTCCTTTCCCAACAAATTCTTTCTCCCCTCTAATGTCTAACCCAACTGCATTCTTTTCCACATTTTTGTTATATCCCCCCTTATCAGCTTGTTTACCCTCTGACCCATATAGTTTTGTAGAGGATCCATATTTGTTACTTGCTACTTTATAAGGGTTAGATACCCTCTGTCTCTCCACTTTCAAAGCTAATTGAATAACCTCATCAGTGGTGTCATATCACTGTAGCTCTACGATATATGCAATCTCATATTTCAAACCAGACATAAATCATGCCATAGTTTGTTTAGGAGGTTTGATTGCTCCACATTGGATCATTAGTGTCTCAAACTCCTGGTGATGTGCCTAAAATGGGATTAAGCACATGCAAATTAAACCAAATAACAATCTCTATGGACTAGCACAATTTGGTTTAAGGTAAGGCAATTATAGCGTGACCCTAATTGCAATATATGGACTGAATGATGAATTACATGAAATAAATCAACACCATAGTATAATCCTCAATGGTAATAAAAATTATACTCCAAAACCTACGTCATTACTAATAATAATCCATAAGAAAATAATCGTGATCCCCTTTTCCACAACCAAATACTTTCACGGCTTAAGAAGCATACACAATGGATGAATCGAATTCAAGTGTAAAAGTAACTCAATTAAGCACAAAATTTTGAATGATTATGAATCAAATCTGAATAAGAAATATTCCAATTCAACCTTAGATGTTACACACTAGAGAAAAAAAGAAATCACAACAAATTGAAATTGATAAAACTCACAATTTCAACTGTTGCACTCGCCACAATCTCAACTCTTGGAATTGAAATTGATAAGAGGAAGTTTGAACTAGGAAACCTTAATTCTCTCACGTGAAAATGAGTGTCTTAATCTGAAAATTGGCCTCCTCAAAACCCTACTTAAGAAAGTATTTATACTTGCTCCCTTTAGGGTTAAAAAGTCCACAAAATTACAACTATGCCACTTTTAGGGTGGTTGGTCCTAAAATACAATTACAAATAAATGAAAGTGTCCCAAAAGAAATTACAACATAAATAGTCCAAGTAAATAATAAATATATAAAAATTAGTCTTCAAGAAGCTAGCACTTCCATAAGATTTATCGGCCCAACTCATCATCGATTTAAGTCAGACCATGGATAACCTACAAGTTGAGTTTTTGTGAGTTTGTCCACCGCCCTCTAATGGTTGGCCCAACTGCTTATTGCCCTTTGAACCTCTGAAGGTGAACACAACTATCTCTAAACAGACTGGCTCTCTAATGATAGAATCATCTGACTCTGACCCTCAGAATCCTCCAATGGTTTACTCAACTGCTTATGAGCCTCTAGTACCTCTAAAGGTGAACACAACTGTCCCTGAACAATTTGGTCTTCTAGTAATCTGCTCATCTGACTATGATCATTAGGATCCTCTAAAGATTGGCAGATCTATGTCTGACGAATTTTGTACTCTAAGGGTTGGTTCAAGTGCTCATGGCCCTCTGATGGTCTACTGATTTGTTGCTAAACCCTTTAAACCTCTGAAGGTGACATCAGATTCAAAATAATTCATTTTCCCTCCTTTTAGAATACATAAGTATTCCTAAAGCCATCATGTAAAACCCTCCTGTCATATAACCAAGGCTTGCCAAGCAATATATGGGATGTACACATAGGTAGAATATCATACTCAATTTCATCACAATATCTATCCCCTACACTAAAAGGTACCCTAGCTCTTTGGGTCATATGCAAATTTTCCTGACCATTAAGCTAATGCAATTTATATGGTTTAGGATGTGGAGTAGTATCAAGTTTTAGTTTTGATACTAACGATGCTGCTACCACATTGGTACAACTACCACCATCAACTATAAGGACACATAAATTTCCTTATACCCTACAAGAGGTATGTAACAAATTTTCCCTTTATTCATCATCCTTAGTAGTAAATGTAGTCAATGTCCGGTGCAATACATTAGTATAATGAAACATCTCACTAGACATGATTGTGTTCAAACCTAACAACACAATAATTATCTTCACACTTCTACGGTTCAAGCATACAACCAAGCTACAAGTGAAGTACACTTAACTACTTTCAAGTAGATAGAATTAAATTCAACTACAAGTGTTTAAGTAACTAGTTCAATTTCTTTCACACCTTATTGACTTGTTTGAATTTTAAATTCTACTACTCAACTTTTGTCACTCTTGCCTTGGCTTCTCACCACTTAAATACACAATTTGTAGCAAGGAAAAGAAATACACAACACATTATTCACCGCTGATGGGAAAATTTCTGACACTGTCGACCTTTTCAAAACCCGATTTGGACGATGATCCAAATCGCTCATATTTTACCTTATGTATTTATTTCTAATAAATATTTGAGAATAATCTTACAGGTACAATGATAATTCTCCATGGGATGCCAATATGTCCTACAACCATTGTTGGACACAGAACGTTTTTAGGATGACAATCAAAGACTCGCTGCCATTGTTTTCTATTACGAGGCATTGGATCATGAATACTTATGTTATTTTGTACCTTGTAATTTTTTTATGAACTATTTTGGTTTTATTTTGGTTTTGGGACACTTTTATTTCCATTTAATTGTTATTTAGGGCTAGCCACCTTAAAAGTGGCAAACTTGTAATTTTGACCACTTTTTAACCCTAGGAGTAGCAAGTATAAATACTTGCTTAAGAGAGGGTTTGAGAGAGGCCATATTTTGCAGAATTGAGAGATACTTTCACGTGTGGAATTAGGGTTCATTCCTTAGTTCAAAACTCTTATCAATTTCAACCCAAGAATTGGAATTATGGCGGGTGCGACGAAGGGGAATTGTGAGTCATATCGATTCCATCTTTGTTGTATGTTCATTTCTTCTCTAGTGAGTCATATCTAGGGTAGATTTGAATCTTTCTTAGACATATTTGTGTTTTTTTTTCGTGAATAATCATCTTTTAAGATTGATTGTTCATTGAGCACTTGAATTATATATATCATTTTAGCTTATGGCGGGAATTTGTGATTGAAAGGGGGAAGTAGATTTCACGGTTTTATTGCTTTCTTTGATCTGATTTCCACGTGATTTTCAATCCTTATTGTGGTTACTTGGTGAATGCTACAAATAGAGATTATAATTACATCATTTGATCAACATTTTCCATCAAAATCTACAAGGTGTTCATGTAGATTGTCTCATTAGTGGACCGGTTTGTGATTGACTTGAGACTTGTTTTATTTGAGTCAATTGATTGTGTTTCAAAGTGGTTTTGAGCACATCATCTTTTGGTATTAGAGCACAAGTTGAGAGAAGGGATTTATGGTTGTTTGATTTTGTGATATTTATCTTCAACTAGGGTTAATCAAATTGTGATCCGCAATTGTGTTGTTATAGTTTGTGACTTGCGAAATTACCTTGGTTGGAATTTTGATTTGCTGCTTGTTGGAGTTGGATTGGGAAGGTTGTTGTATCATCTTGTGATTAATAATTTTCGTGGAAGGAAGGAAGAATAGAAGTGTTGTTAATTCAACAATTGTGTGAGCTTGAAAAATTACCTTGTTCTTGCTGTGACTAGTTGTGGCGTGAGGAAGGTTATGTAGTTTGTTGTTGTGATTTCCATTGTGTAATTCTGAATTGGAGAAGTGCAATTTATAGATTTGCATTGAGTTAAGTAGTAAGGAATCTATTTGAATTCAAACACATTCCATTAAGTTGTGGGAGTTAATAAGTGCTATTTGAATTTGAATTCATTACTTACCAATTGAAGAAGGCTTGCAATTAGTGAAGTGGTTTGAAATTCAAATTGAAGTTGCTGCCTATTGTGGATATTCAGATTACATTTGTGGAAAGTGGCATATTTGTTTTTGTTGTCATCCTTGCCGTGGAAAGTGGAAGCATACTTGTTGTTATTGCCACTTGTGTTGTTGCCGTGGAAGTGAAGCATATTTATTGTTGTTGTCACTTATGTGTTTCCGTGGGAGTGACTTGTGGAGATTAAAAATTTGTTGCATCGTGTTGTATTAACGTGTTTTGGAGAAGAGTACTACACGTGAGTTATAATAACATACTTGTGAAGTTAAGTGGGTTTGTTTGTTTTCTTTTTTTTTGTAGTTGCTATTGTGTAGTGTTAAGGGTGTGCCCTTGATTCAAATTGTCTTAGAGGATCAGTATACGGGAGTCTACAACTATGTCGAATGACAGTGTGAATGGGGGAATTGGTGATGAAGCCAATAGTCAGGTTGGTGGAGGTCAGGGTCGTAATGTGGCAGGTAAGAGAACTTTGGAAGAACAACTCCAAGATCTTACTACCATAGTTGCTACACGGGCAACTAGAATTGATAGAATGACATTACCACAACCACCAGTGGTAAACCAGCCGGCACCACCTCGAGTAGCTCCACAGAATCCTCATCGAGATAGAGTAATGGGAGATGGGAATTTGAAAAGAAGGATGGGTGAGGAGCATCTTCCATACAAGGAAGAAAGAGATGATAATTTTGGGGCAAACCCAAATCAAAATAGGGGTTTCAAGGCACCTCAGGGCTTGGAATATGTGAAACTATAGATGCCATCTTATGATGGCAAGGGATCAGCAGATGAATATTTAGACTAGGAGGACAAGGTCGAAGGTCTCTTTGAATGTTATGAGATTAATGACAGTACCAGGGTCCGATTGGTTGCTGTCGAGTTTGTAGGGTACGTTGTACTCTGGTGGAAGAATCTAATTATCAACAGGCGTCGGGATGGAGAGGTTGAGGTTAAAACCTAGAGGGACATGAAAAGATTACTGAGGAAAAGGTTCATTCCTAAGCACTACAAACATGAACCGTTTATGTGACTGCAAACATTGAGGTAGGGAGGCAAAACAGTGGATGATTATGTGTAGGAGTTTGAGACCCTTATGATTAGGTGTGGGTCTGTTGAGCCATCTAAAGCAAACAGTAGCACGTTTTGTCTCAGGTCTAAAATATGACATAGCGTGTGTTGTTGAACTACAATGCTTTAGTACACTTGATGAGGCTATTCAGTTAGCCTTAAAAGTAGAGAGACAAAGGAGGTCCAACTTCTTTAGGGCTTCGAGCAGTAGGCCTAGTACTATTACTAGACCTATATCAGCTGACGGTTGAACAGGGGGAACAAAGGCGGTAGGTGAGGTAGTGAAGGCAGTGGACAATATTACCCCAACTATTATGAGAGAAAATTTACCCACTAGGAAGGGTAAAGAGGTAATGGCTCCAGATACGAGGCAGACTGTTCCTGGATCAACTAGTGGGAAGGTGCACTAGATAAAATTCTTTAAATGCATGGGATTTGGGCATATGGCTGCACAGTGTCCAAATAAGAGGGTGATGACTATTATGGAAGACGCTGGGGAGGATATTGAGGATGATCATGATCAGATTGAACCTACAGATCTACCAACAGCACTACAGGAATATTATGATGATCAGACTGCAGACGTGCTTAAGGAGCATATAGGAGGAAAATATCTATCCCTTAATGTGTTACGCAGGGCCTTATCTATATCTCTTGATAATAGTGATATTCAGGGGGAAAACATATTTCACACCTCTTGCAGAATCAGAGGTAAACTTTGTGTACTCATCATCGATAGTGGTAGTTGCACGAATGTTATATCTGCTGCGTTAGTAGACAAATTATAACTATCTACTATTCCACATCCTAATCCTTATCATTTGCATTGGCTGGATAATAGAGGTAGTATGCATGTTACCCTTAGGGCAAAGGTTCCTGTGAATGTCGGACAGAATTATCATGATGAGATCCTGTGTGATGTAGTCCCAATGCATGCATTCCATTTACTATTGGGTCGACCTTAGTTGTATGATCGACGAGTGATACATGATGGGTTTGAAAATACCTACATGTTCAGCATGGGCGAGTCACACATAGTTCTATTACCGATGACTCCATCTGAGGTCTAGGGGTTTCAGGAACAGATCAGAAATCCATCCACTACCATTGTTAGTCGGAAGAGTAGGACAACAGAGATATTAGGGTTCAGTTCCACAACTAATCCTCTAGATTTGAGGGCAAATCTTTCAAAAGCCCGAGGAGATGATGGAAAAATTTCTGACACTGTCGGCCATTTCAGAACCCAATTTGGATGATGATCCAAATCGCTCATATTTTACCTTATGTCTTTATTTTTAATAAATATTTGAGAATAATATTATAGGTACAATGATAATTTTCCATGGGATGCCAATATGTCCTACAACCGTTGTTGGACACAGAACGTTTTCAAGATGACAATCAAAGATCCGCTGCGATTGTTTTCTATTCCGAGGCATTGGATCATGAAGACTTATGTTATTTTGTACCTTGTAATTGTTTTATGAACTATTTTGGTTATATTTTGGTTTTGAGATACTTTTATTTCCTTGTAATTTTTATTTAGGGCTAGCCATCTTAAAAGTGGCAAACTTGTAATTTTGACCACTTTTTAACCCTAGGAGTAGCAAGTATAAATACTTGCTTAAGAGAGGGTTTGAGGGAGGCCATATTTTGCAGAATTGAGAGACACATTCATGTGTGGAATTAGGGTTCATTCCTTAGTTCAAAACTCTTATCAATTTCAACCCAAGAATTGGAATTGTGGCGAGTGCGACGAAGGGGAATTGTGAGTCATATCGATTCCATCTTTGTTATATGTTCATTTCTTCTCTAGTGAGTCATATCTAGGGTAGATTTGAATCTTTCTTGGACATATTTATGTTTGTTTTTTGTGAATAATCATCTTTTAAGATTGATTGTTCATTGAGAACTTGAATTATATATATCATTTTAGCTTGTGGCGAGAATTTGTGATTGAAAGGGGGAAGTGGATTTCATGGTTTTATTGCTTTCTTTGATCTGATTTCCACATGATTTTCAATCCTTATTGTGGTTACTTGGTGAATGTTACAAATAGAGATTATAATTACATCATTTGATCAACATTTTCCATTAAAATCTACAAGGTGTTCACGTGGATTGTCTCATTAGTGGACCGGTTTGTGATTGACTTGAGACTTGTTTTATTTGAGTCAATTGATTGTGTTTCAAAGTGGTTTTGAGCACATCAACCACCGCACAAATTCCCCTTATACTCACGATTCACAATGTTTCACACCACTCGCTTCAATGATCTTGATAACACATATAATAACCAACACCAAATGTACACACCCTTCACTAAGTTTATAAAAATACAACACTACATACACTCCACAAACTACGCCAATACACACTCATACACCTACAGTACACAAATAACCATTGCAACACACACCCTTAGCCACGGTGCAACACTTATCCTCACTTCAATTATGGTAAAATAGAGGAAGCAATAGTTAAACACTTTCAAGTAGTTAAGATATTGAATTCAACTAAGCAAGTGTTTAAGTAATAATACTCAATAACTTTCACACTTAAATGCTTATTTTTGAATTTCAAACTTCACTACTTAACTTCCTTTCTTAGCCACGGTTTCACACTCACACTTGATCTTAATGTGCAGCAGCTTACACTACACATAAATCCTCAAATTCACAAATGGCAATTCCCTCACTCAGCACACATACACAATGCCACAACACTACACTCACACACGGTACACTCACTTCAACTTACAACAATTCACTCACGATGCAACACCTTTCTACTCAATACACACAACACAAACTCCACCAATTCAATACTCCTTTACACCGCTACACATACACACACAAACATGGCAACAATTTCAAATTGTCACTTTTAATGCAACTTTCCACAAATGGTAAGATTCAATTTCAAATTCAAATGACACACAATTAAACAATGACTTAATGTGTGTTTTGAATTTCAAAAATCAATCACTACAACTCCCTTTTAACCATGGCACATATACACACTTCCACTCCACGGCAGCACCCTTCTCCTCAACAAACTCACAACACGTTGCTTTAGTCTTCTCAACACAGACTTACAACACGTTATAGCACAACTCCAATAACTCACTACACTTTTTTTTTTTTTACACTGCTACCCACACACATACAAGGGCAGTAAACAACAATTTAAATAATTTCACTAAATGCAATCTTTTCCATAAAAGGCAAGATAATTCAAATTCAAACAACACTCCTTAATGTTACTCAATAACTACTTCAAGTTAATGGATGTGTTTGAATTTCAAATGATTTCTTATTTTCCACTCAATGTCAAATATGAAAATTGCAAAGAAACTCCTCAATTTCCGAAATCAAACAAGCAAATTTCACATTTCTTCTTTCTACACAAATGGAGATACTTTACACTTCCAAATTTTGGTTCAAGAATGCACTAACTCTTCTCTTCCCTTCAAGGTGAAATCAACAACATAGAAGCTTCAACAAGTGCTCAAAACTCACTCCAACAAGTAGCAAGTTCAACTCCCCAAGCAAGATAATCACACCACTTCAAGTAATTACAATAACAATTTCAATTTACTCTCAATTTTGGAATTGAAGATGTAAGAACATGAACCCTAAATTTCCGAAATTCAAAATCAAATAACCCTTCTCACAACCTCAAGCTCTGATACCAAATTATGATGTGCCTAAAAGGGGATTAAGCACATGCAAATTAAACCAAATAACAATCTCTATGGACTAGCACAATTCGGTTCAAGGTAAGGCAATTATAGCATAACCCTAATTGCAATATATGGACCAAATGATGAATTACATGAAATAAATCAACACAATAGTATAATCCTCAATGGTAATCACAAATTATACTCCAAAAACCATGTGATTACTACTAACAATCCACAAGAAAATAACCGTGATACTTTCATGGCTTAAGAAGCATGTACAATGGATGAATCAAATTCAAGTGTAAAAGTAACTCAATTAAGCACAAAAATTTGAATGATTATGAATCAAATCTGAGCAAGAAATATTCCAATTCAACCTTAGATATTACATACTAGAGAAGAAAAGAAATCACAACAAATTGAAATTGATATAACTCACAATTTCAAATGTTGCACTAGCTACAATCTCAACTCTTGGGATTAAAATTGATAAGAGGAAGTTTAAACTAGGAAACCCTAATTTTCTCATGTGAAAATGAGTGTCTTAATATGAAAATTGGCCTCCTCAAAACCCTACTTAAGCAAGTATTTATACTTGCTCCCTTTAGGGTTAAAAAGTCCACAAAATTACAACTATGCTACTTTTAGGGTGGTCAGTCCTAAAAGACAATTACAAACAAATGAAAGTGTCCCAAAAGAAATTACAACATAAATAGTCCAAGTAAATAAAAAATATATAAAAATTAGTCTTCAAGAAGCTAGCGCTTTTATAGGATTTGTTGATCCAACTCATCACTGGTTTAGGTCGGACCATGGATAACCTACAAGTTGAGTTTTAGTGAGTTTGTCCACCGCCTTGGAAAACATGATAAGTGTGCCTATTGGAATATACAATACATGAATAAGAGAAAAGAGGTTAGTAAACAAATAATTTCTAGGTTGATTTGCTCAAAATGGGCCCTCATCGCTAAGATTTGAAATCCTTTAGCTCTTGCCCCAATGATAGGTCTTGTTGGATTTTGATTCCCATCACCTGGACATACTCATCTACGGTTTTGCCTCCCTATCTCAATGTCTAGAGACGCATAAATAACTCCTGCCTGTAATGCTCTTGTATAAACCTCTTCCACATAACTTGTTTCATTTCCTACCAAGAATGAATTTCAACATGACCATGTCTCCTCCTATTGGCCACATGATTCTTCCACCACAAGGCAGCGTACCTTGTAAACTTAACTACTACTAGATGAACTCGAGTATGGTCATTAATTTCATAACATTCAAAAAGTCCCTCCACCTTATCTTCCTAGTCAAGATAATCCTTTACAGACTCCATTCCAGCAAATTAAGGCATCTATAATTTTACATATTCCAAACCCCTAGGCGACCTGAACTCTTGGTTAGGATAAAGTTCATCCTCAAAGTTATCATCCCTTTGCTCCTAATAAACATGATAATCTCCTCCTATTCGCCTGCCCCTATTTCCTCTTACTACTCCTTCCCTACATACATCATTAAGGGCTACTTAAGGTAGGGGTGTCTGTGGATTTGCCACTGGTGGTTGTGGTAATGTCATTTAATCGATCCGTGTTGCTAGATTAGCAATGGTGTTGACCGTAATCACATAAATTTAAAAATCCTTTTCTATGACTCTCTGTTATGATCAATAAGGCAAGTACACCTATCGATTGTAATAGTATAGAATTGTGTTCAAGTATTGTGTCCTCAAGGATCAGCAAGTACCAATAATAACTCTAAACCGACTATCTAACCGCATAAATTCGAGAGATTCAACTTAAATTAAAAACACTTAACAAAATCTAAAGCAAGTAAAACTAACACGATAAATTAAAATCTCTAAATTTAATACTTAAGAACATACCCTACCCTTACCACTCCTCTAATTATCATGTAACTTTACCCTTTTATAAATCAATTAACAAACAGTGGTTATCTCTGAACCGCGGAGTATCTAACACTAAGCCAATGTTCTTCCCATATTCATTAGCTCCTAACCCTAATCACATTGATAAAGATTCCTCTTTTATCAAAAATCGATTAGAATTGCATTAACACTCTTGAACCCTTAATTAGATCGAATTATCTAATTTAATCTAATATGGAAAATTCATGTTCTCTATCCCTAGATTACATACGAATTCCTTTATTCATGTAAGATCTATTTAAACAAGAGATTTTCCAATCATCTTCTAAGAAATCAATGCAAATTCAATGTTGGCCATACATTAAATTAACAAAACACAACGAATAACATGAATAAACTCAGAGATTTCCACTATTCATTAACTATAAAATCAGTCTAACATTACGTGACAATTAGAGTTTGTAAGGTTCAGGTATGAAATAAACTAGCCACTCATGGTTTTCAAGTTACAACTAAATAATAAAAAAAAAAAACCCTGTGCATGGACCTTTTGGAAGATGAAGATGAATCTGTTGATGTTGCTTTCCTCTTGGAATTCTTCCCAAGTGTTTTGTCTTCCTTTGTATTTTTTTTCTATCTCCCTTCGGTGTCCCCCTACCTCTCTGGAAAAATGAGAATATATATATGCATGGAAGTCCAAAAATCTCCTAAAACGGTTGACTTTTTTTCAAGCATATTGTCTCGACACACGGCTTATACACGGCCGTGCCTTTGAATAGTGTCAGTAAAACCCACGCAAATAACACACAGCTGTGTCTTAGACCATGTACTCAACCGTGTGTGCTTCTATGGATTTTCCAAGCTTAACACAAAGTCGTGCCTTCAACAGTGTGTGCTTCTGTAGGCGTGTTTCCTTGACACACGGCCGTGCAATTTAATTACACGGTCGTGCTCTTCCCCTGTTCCTTCCAAAAAGCATTTTTCTTCGTGTTTTCTTATCTGATCTCAATCTAAGTTGATATCTTCTCTCAAAATAGTGGTCCTCAATCTTGAAACTGAAATATTTTTTTTTCTTTTAAGTATTAAAACTCTTTAAAATAACATCAATTTATTACATATACCACTAGAATTCATTAGAAATACAAGTGTTAATTTGTACTTATCAAGCAACAATAGTAGTCAGGTCCTATAACTGTTCTTTTAAAGTTCTTCTTCTACCTACAACATGACGTCCCTGACCTCCTCTTCTAACCTGACTATTGGCCTCATTCCCAATTCCTCCATTCATGCTATCATTGGACATGGTTGTTGAATTAAAGCTTGAGAAGATTTTTCTTTTTTCTTTTTATATATCTCATAATCACACCTTCATGGTACTAAATTCCTCCAACTCACCAACGGCATAGAGATCGGAAAGAACAGCAACGGCGAAAGCACTTTGTTGGGTTGACACTGACACTGAGAGACGAAAGCTAGGGGAGCGAATGGGATTAGATACCCCAGTAGTCCTAGCCGTAAACGATGGATACTGGGCACTATGAGTATCAACCCGTGTAGTGCTATAGCTAACGCGTTAAGAATCCCACCCGGGGAGTACATTCGCAAAGTAATCTAATTTGTGTAATTTATTTATAATTACATGTTTTAGAGATGTAATCGAGCTTAGGAATAGAAAGAATTGGATTTAAGGGAAATTGGAATGAGGGATTAAGAGTTCGTGGAGATTGCCGAGGGTAACATGGCCTACCAACATGGTCATGTTTTGAATGTGTTGAATTTGAAAGTTACATCGAGAGATACATGGTGTCCCAACACGGTCGTGTTTCGACCATGTTGAGTTAAGGGTAACACGGCCTTCCAACATGGTCATGTTTTGACTGTATAGAGTGTGAAAGTTAAACCGAGTGATACACGACCTCTTAACATGGTCGTGTTTCGACCTTGTTGAGTTAAGGATAACACGGCCTCCTAACATAGTTGTGTTTCACCCGTGTTGAATAAAGAAGAACATGGCCTCTCAACACGGTCGTGTTCCAACCGTGTTGAAACCAAAATTTACACCGAAAGATATACAACCCTTAACACGGTCGTGCTCTGGCCCACGTTAAGTAATACAGTCCCCAACATAAGTGTGTTGAATAAAGTATAACTTAATCATATATTCATTTAACTTCAAATTAAGTTAATTTCCACGTAACCTAGATAGCTAGTAAGGCTTTAGAGAAATTAAATAAATAGGATTAAGAGAATTACGAGATGAGATCAATCTAAGAATAAGTATTAAGAAGAGCGTATTGATGTGTATAGATTTTGATTTAGCTTAAGTCCAAGACTGGAAGTGCGTAGGGCTAGGATTTAAGGTATATGTAACTTGTGTGTTGATTTGTGCTTGTTTAGTTAGCTTATGCATTGAAATTGATTAAGTTAAATGATTTGAGTTAGGTGTTTATGTTGTTTGTTATATGTGCTTAGCTCGGCCTAAGGGCCCGTAGTGGTAGATCCCTAAGGGGTACCCTAGTGATCCTTGTGTGAAGTTGTGCTTGGAAATGATCTATGTTGAATGTTAGTTAAGAGGTATAGGTGTACATGGGTGTGGGGTTCGTAGTGGTAGTTCCCATCACCAAGATTAAGTAGTTTAAGTAAACATGGATGTGGGGCTCGTAGTGGTAGTTCCTATTACCAAGATTAAGTGTACATGGGTGTGGGGCCCATAGTGGCAGTTCCCATCATCAAATCATACTCCAATGTGTTAAGTGTGTTAAGGGGGTCATGAGTACCCTGTTGATGCTTGTAGATATAAATTGTATTACAAAATGGTTGTCTGTGTTAAGTACTACATGGTGTGTATGATAACTATTCATCTTTGTTCATGCGTATGTGTTTGTGTTATATGTACTAGGCATTAGCTTATCTTTCGTGGAACCTTTTTAGATGCAGGTGTTGAGGGAGATGAGAACCTAGAAGATAACTTGGGTTTAGGTGAACCACAAAGAGAGGAAGATAAAGATTACCATTACTATTATGGTGATTAGGTTTTGTGATAGGAATAAAAATCCGACAAGACCTATCATTAAGGCAAGAACTGAAGGATTTCAAATCTTGGCATTGAGGGCCCATTTTGAGCAAATCTTGGCATTGAGGGCCCATTTTGAGCAGATTGACCCCGGAATTATTTATATATTAACCTCTTTTCTATTATTGTTGTATTGTGTATTCCAACAGGCACACTTATCATATTCTATAGGGCAATGGACAAACTCTCTCAGACTCAGCTTGTGAGTTATCCATGGACCGACCTGAACCGGCGATGAGCTGGGCCGATGGATCCTATAGAAGACTGGCATCTAGAAGACAATTTCGTTTATATATTTCTTCTTTTATAAACTATTTTTGGTTGTATTTGGTTTTGGGACACTTTTATTTCTTTGTAACTTTCATTTAGGATTAGCCACCTTAAAAGTGGCAAACTTAAAATTTTGAGCACTTTTTAACCCTAGAAGTAGCAAGTATAAATACTTGCTTAAGAGAGGGTTTGAGGAGGCTTATTTTGCAGAACAAACACTTCACATTTCGTGAGAGGGCTTAGGGTTTTCCTAATTTTAAATTATCTTATCAATTTCAATCCCAAGAAGTTGAAATTGTGGCGAGTGCAACAAGGAGAAATCGTTAGTAATATCGATTCATCTTTGTTATTGTTCATTTCTTCTCTAGTGAGTCATATCTAGGGTTGATTTGGATGTTCTTGGACTTGTTTTAATTTGAAATTCGTGATCAATAGCTTGTTGTAGGATTGAATATTTTGATATATGATATCATTCTCTTCATTGTGGCGTGAATTGGATAGTTGAAGGAAGGATTAGAATTTTGCGGTTTGACCCATTTGTTTTCTTGATTGGATTCACGTGGGTTTCAATTGTAATTGTTATTATTTGATGAAGATTACTTGTTTGGATTGATAATAGCAATTAGAGCTCTTTGGATTTCATTCCATTGCCTTAGGATTTCCGTATTTTCCTAGTCAAGTGAACCGGTTTGTGATTTGTGAATTAAGGTGTTTTCCTTGATTCTTTTGATTGTGCTTAAGCTCGGAATTAGGCACATCATATTTTGGTATCAGAGCACATGTTGAGAGAAGGGATTTATGGTTATTTTATTTTGTGATATTCATCTTCAATTAGGGTTAATCAAATTGTGAACCGCAATTGTGTTGTGTAGTTTGTGACTTACGAAATTACCTTGGTTGGAGCTTTAATTTGCTGATTGTTGGAGTTGGATTGGGAAGGTTGTTGTATCATTTTATGGTCAATAATCTCGTGGAAGGGCAGTAGCATAGAGTGTTGTTTAATTCAACAACTTTTGGGACTTGCAAAAATTGCCTTATTCTTGCCGTGACTAGTTGTGGTGTGAAGGAGGTTGTGAAGTTTGTTGTTGTGATTTCCATTGTGTAATTCTGAATTGGGGCGAAACCATTTGCAATTTCTAGATTTGAGGTGTGAGTTAAGGAAGCAATTTGAATTTCAAAACACACATTAAGTCATTGTTTAATTGTGTGTTCATTTGAATTTGAAAGTGGCTCCTTACCATTTGTGGAATATTGCAATTAATGATCTCATTTTGAATTTGAATTAAGCTGCCATTTGTTGTGAATTGTGGATTAAATTGTGGGAAGTGGGAGTGTACTTGTTGTTGTTGCCATTTCTTATTGTTACCATGGAAGTGGAGTTTTGTATTTGTGTTGTTGCCATGGGAGTGACTTTTGGAAAGTAGAAAAAAATTTTTGCACCGTAAAGTGTTATGTGTATGTAGTGGTGTGAGTGGCGGTGTAAATTTGTGGGTTTATGTGGATTAAAGGTGCTGCACATCAAGATCAATTGTAGGTGTGAAACCGTGGCAATAAAGAAAAGTGAGTAATAGAATTTCAAATTCAAACAACTTATTAAATGTGTGAAAGTAATTGAACTAGTTACTTAAACACTTGTTGTTGAATTTAATTCTATATACTTGGAAGTAGTTGAGTGTACTTTATTTGTGGTTTGGTTGTGTACTTGAACCTTGGAAGTGTGAAGATAATTATTGTATTGTTGGATTTTAGTACAATCATGTCTAGTGAAATGTTTCATTATGCTAACATATTGCATCGGGACATGACTTCTTTTCAAACCATTGATGAGGGACAAAGAGAAAACTTGTTCCATACTTCTTGTAGGGTACAAGGAAACTTGTGCGCAGTTATTATTTATGGTGGTAGTTGTACTAATGTTGTAGCTACATCATTAGTATCGAAGTTGAAACTTGAAACTATCCCACATCCTAAACCCTATACATTACATTGGTTGAATGATCAAGATGGTCTTTGTGTAACCTAAAGGGCTAGGGTACCCTTTAGTATAGGGGACAAGTACAATGATGAGCTTGAATGTGATATTCTTCCTCTTTGTGCATCCCATATATTACTTGGTAGACCATGGTTGTATGACAGGATGGTATTACATAATGGGTATAGAAATACTTATATGTTTAAAAAGGATAGCAAACGTATAGTATTGAACCCTATGTCACCATCAGAGGTCCAGGAGATGCAAAGACAGATAAAACAACCATCACAGAACTTTGAGGATCATAGCCACATGATCAAACCATCAGAGGACCAAACTGTGCAGATGCAGACACCGATGTGCCAACCTTTAGAGGATCCTGATAATCATAGTCAGACGAGCAGACCATCAGAGAGCCAGACTGTTCAGAGACAGTTATGTTCACCTTCAGAGGTTTTAGAGGGTAATGAGCAGTTGGGCCAACCATTAGAAGACCATGAGGATCAGCAGCATACAGATGAGTTAGAAAAAGAGGAAACAATTTCAGTGGAACAGGTTGATACAGGGGTAACTTTAGTGGATAATGGGTCATTATTTGTGTTGCAGAAGAGATACATCCTGGAAATGGAGGAGAGAAGACAATCACCACCTGTAGTATTTCAAATATTGGCATTTTGCAGAGATATTTCTTCAGGTGACTTGCTAGGAGGAAACAAAGTCTCTACTGCATTTGATCTACTAGATTTGAGGACAAATCTTTTTGAGGCCCGAGGAAATGATAGGAATAAAAATCCGACAAGACCTATCATTAGGGCAAGAACTGAAGGATTTCAAATCTTGGCATTGAGAGCCCATTTTGAGCAGATTGACCCCGGAATTATTTATATATTAACCTCTTTTCTATTATTGTTGTATTGTGTATTTCAACAGGCACACTTATCATATTCTATAGGACAATGGACAAACTCTCTCAGACTTAGCTTGTGGGTTATCCATGGACCGACCTGAACCGGCGATGAGTTGGGCCGATGGATCCTATAGAAGACCGGCATCTAGAAGACCATTTCTTTTATATATTTCTTCTTTTATAAACTATTTTTGGTTGTATTTGGTTTTGGGACACTTTTATTTCTTTGTAACTTTCATTTAGGGTTAGCCACCTTAAAAGTGGCAAACTTGTAATTTTGAGCACTTTTTAACCCTAGAAGTAGCAAGTATAAATACTTGCTTAAGAGAGGGTTTGAGGAGGCTTATTTTGCAGAAAAAACACTTCACATTTCGTGAGAGGGCTTAGGGTTTTCCTAATTCCAAATTATCTTATCAATTTCAATCCTAAGAAGTTGAAATTGTGGCGAGTGCAACAAGGAGAAATCGTGAGTAATATCGATTCATCTTTGTTGTTGTTCATTTCTTCTCTAGTGAGTGATATTTAGGGTTGATTTGGATGTTCTTAGACTTGTTTTAATTTGAAATTCGTGATCAATAGCTTGTTATAGGATTGAATATTTTGATATATGATATCATTCTCTTCATTGTGGCGTGAATTGGATAGTTGAAGGAAGGATTGGAATTTTGCGGTTTGACCCATTTGTTTTCTTGATTGGATTCGTGTGGGTTTCAATTGTAATTGTTATTATTTGATGAAGATTACTTGTTTGGATTGATAATAGCAATTAGAGCTCTTTGGATTTCATTCCATTGCCTTAGGATTTCCGTATTTTCCTAGTCAAGTGAACCGGTTTGTGATTTGTGAATTAAGGTGTTTTCCTTGATTCTTTTGATTGTGCTTAAGCTTGGAATTAGGCACATCATTTTGGGAGAATTACTTTATTGGGATATAATAGACATTATCTTTGGAGAATGCCATTTGGTGTTTAAAGACTTCTACTGCATTAGATAATTGATATAATTTATGAAATTATTTGAATTTTGAGGATGTATGAAATGTTTTTATATAGGAGTTATAGGTTAAAATCTATTAGAGTTGATTTGGAGGCTTAACGTGTTCTTATGAGGTAAAGACACATGGTGGGCAGTAGTGTGACCCGGGTTTTAGGGCGTTACAATAACATTTTGCCATGGATCCCTACTGAAATGTTTATGTATTTAAATTTTATGACTATAATTTAGTAAATATGTATGTATGTTGACTTAAAATTTATAATATATGCTAGTTTTAGGAAGAAGATTAGTTGTTAATATACATTTGAAACTTTTTAGTTGTTCAAATATTGATTTTATCAAAATTAGAAATTGCTAAGCCAAAACTTGAATTTTGGCCTCCATACTCCTCAAAACTCAAATTTTTTCCATGATATTCTATTATTTGTCCATTAAATTAGAAATATATTTTTATCTCACAAAACATTTAAAGAGTTGTTAAATTAATTTTCCCCATAACAACTTTTCCTTTAAATGCCTCCTCTTTTTATTTTTATTGTTATTATTATTTTTTTATTTTTTATTTGGTAAAACCATGCTCACAAAATGTTAATTGCCCTTTTAGTTTTTCACTAATTGGATTTCATGTTTGTACATTAGTAACTGCTAAATGGAGTTATCCATTCCATTTTTAAACAATAATTTTAACCTTCTATCTTCAATGTCGGTAAAAAAAAAAAAAAAACCCTTTCATCATTATAAAAAAACTAAACATCATTATTGTCATACAATAGCTGGAGCTATATATATATATACATTATATTTTCTTTTTAATTCACCTTTCTTGATGGAATTTAAGATAAAACTTTTTCTTTAATATTAATTTGTATAATTTTATTGCGGAAAATTCCTTTTTCAATTTTAAGTGTGTATTTCATATGAACGAAAGTAAAATTTTCAACTTTAACTTTATATTTGAAGCATTATTCATCATATTAATTTTATTGATTTTCCTGTGATAGCATTTTTTTTTCTTAATAATGTGACACACATGTGGATCCATGATTTATGACTAAAAAGGTACACCTAAAAGTTGTAAAATTGAAGAATTCTTCATTGTTATTTCAATTGTCACATTTTATTTTTTATCTTAAATGACTGTGATTAGTTCAAATGAAAAGTATATGAATTCCAATTATACGTATATATATTAGTTTAGGGTAATTAATATATAATATATATTTGGCCATTTTTCTATTTAATTTTCTTTAATATCTATGAGGATTCTATGTAAAGTGATAGAAGAACTGTAACGTACACCAAAATCTTGGTTTTAAATGAAGTTGAAAGGACAATTTATTTATTGACTTGGAAAGAAATGTTTTCTATTTGTATGACTCAATACTTTTATTTTTTTTTCTTAATCTTAAATTGACATTATTGCACATTTATGTTGAGAATATTTAAAAAGATATCTTTAAGGTAAAAACACTAAAATATGAAATGATACCAATATTAAATGGCCTTATATATGAGCATTAACAGATAGAGTTTTTTTCTTTTAGGATTTTATTTTCTATTTCTATCATGAAAATAGGTAATTAAGTTTTTATTTTTATGATTTCAATCGCTACCTTCGTTGCAGTAAGTTCTATTGATTTCAGTGTCCCATTTGCTTCATTTTTTTCTAGTATCCCATTTGCTTTAGTTGCTGAGATAAGTAATTGATACCTTTTTATTTAATATGTTATTTTAATCTTGGTGTACTTGGGGAAATTTATTAGTATCCAATATGTCATTTAAATCTAATGTATCTAGAGAAATTTTATTAAGTCAATGGAGAAGAATTTTGTTTAGGACCTAACTGACTTTTTTTTTTTTTTAATTTTTTATCTTTATCTTGAAGAAACAATCTGTTTCCTTCATTCTTGAATTGCTCATATGTTAATGATATCACTTAAATCTCTAATTTTACTGAAGAAATATTTCTTTTACCCATCTATTCAAAGCATTTCTGAAGGCTTCAAAACACAACTGTGATACATAATGTGACAAATCAAACATTGTGTGAAATACATTTTCCTCATCCATTCATCTATTTCCATTGTAATATATTCTTTTGACGTCAACAATATTAAAATAGGGTTCAATGCTTTTAGATTTGTGCTTTTGTTTTCCTTTCTTTTTTTTTTTTTCTCTTTAAAATATTGGACTTAACCGTTATGCTTTAATTATGGGCTTTTGATTCTCTTCGCTACATATTATCAAGCTCCATGCCATCTATTTCTTTTTTCTTGTAAAGTCAAAGTTTATCCTTCCATACACTTTCTCTTTTTCGAGTTTTAACTTATAACTATTTCATTTCTTACTCCATATTATTACAGACTTTTTTTTTTTTTGCTTTTTCACATTTCACGTTTTCTTTGTCTAGTCATTTAGGATAAAAATGTTCTCCATTGCATCTTCATTGTCAGGTGATGTCAATTTATATATTGAGAAGTTTTACATTGCTATATAGGGAATTCCACAATTAATATCTACTCTGCTGTTTCTAGAGGCACATCGTTACATTTTTTATGAAACAAATAAAATGTGATTAGCCTTTTTTTCATTCGATTTTAATAGATACGTTCATCGCTGTTGTTGTACATTTCTCATCTTTTTTCACTCATTTTTAGAATTGTTTATGCATAAATTTTTCTTTCTTAAATAATTGGTTATATATATATATAGTTTGATCCATTAATTATTTTATCTTACAAACTTTAATATACATTATATTTAATTTTTGCGAACATATCATGCATGTGTGTTCACTGGTGTTATTGTGAAATGAATTTACTGTTTCTCTTATGGGATTATATGTTAAGTAAATATATATTCCTATATAACAAAATATTGCCTTATCCATAAAACAAATCAAAATTTTGTCATTTAGAAAAGTTTGTAAACCGAACATATGATTGGATTTGAAGCACTAAAAAACTGAATCACATTTTTCATATGTTGGTCATAGTGAAAAATCAAGTGGGGCATTGAATTGATTATTACATACTTAAATATTTTTCACAAAATTAAATGCAATCCTTCTTAATTATTCAACGATTACACTTATAACAAAGCTTATAAAAATATAATATCTTTCAAAATCACTTTGGAAATTCTTTTCTCGGATTAGAGTCGCAAGCGAAAAGTCTAATATAAATAAGTATATATTAAAATCATAAACATATTGGAAATTAAACAAATAGGGAGTAACAAGATCAAGCAAGTATTTATGGAGGTTTTTTCTTATGAGTCAATCCTCTCTTCTAACTCTTGACTTAGAAATTAGTCATACATATTGGCTTATTCCACTATTTGAGAAATTAAGAAGGGTGCAAACACCAATCTACTTTGCTTCATAATCCTTAACCCATATTACGCAAGATCTATAGATTATAATGATTCTTCCTTATCTCACACTACCTATCTAGGATTACATAGGTTTATAGAATAATCCTCACTAGTCACTACCTTTCCTAAATAATCTCACAATCTACTCAAGAAAAAGCAACTCGGTTGTTGATTACAATGGAAACTTCCTCACAATTTCAATACAATCTCTAAACAATATTAAAAATACTCTTTGGCATTGTTCTTTTGTCATTGTATTAGTTCTTATATCTTCCTAAGTCTTGTGCAGCTCCTTATATAACCATATTCTTGAGCATTGAAATGGAAGCAATTGTTGTATGAGATTTCTCTTCACAAATGATTGGTCCATTAAATATTTCCTTACTCTTCATAAGCTTCATAAAGTAATAGTTGTGATCCTTCTTTAACTCACTTCCATGGATATCTCTTTGCTTTAAATATTGCTATTCTTTTTAATTTGTTTAGGTACATGTTTTGTTGATAGTAATAGTTGCCATATCATGCTTTATAAACTAATCTGCATGTGTAATGGAATTATTGATATCCTAATTTATGTGGGACACTTATGAATAAAACTTTGTCGTAATTTTTTAACTCGTGGTGTTGGACCTTCAATATGTACAAGTACTTTTCCATTTTGAGCTGTTAACTCATTTATGCTTTTCAGCTTTTGATTTGTTTAGCTTTTGATTCACTTTTGCTTTTTACTTTTAGCTTGCTTCAGATAATAAACTACTTTTGTAGGTTTCTTTTTAGGGTGCTTCTGACTCACTTGACCTTTTATTGTGATTCTGGTTATGGTTTTCTATTACTTGTGGTTCTACTTCAGATTTTTTACTTTCGGTTCATGCTTCCAATTTGCAGAACCTTTTTCCATAACTTAATCGTTATTATTTCTTTGGTAAAAAAAAATCACGTAATTATTTCTTTCAAAGCTTCCAACTTTTATTAGCAGTTACATCATTTCTTTCCATGAATTGAACTTGTAATAATATTTTTACACTTTTAATTTCACACTAAGTAATCATACTAGTATACACTTATTATAATGTTTTGTTATCATCCAAATATCTTTGGGATATTGATGGAAATCAAACCACTACAACCACAAAATCTATTAATTGAGTAAAGAGCTAGAGGACTACAGAACCTAGCATTATGAATCCTTCTTGAACAAATGGAACCAAGACATTCACACAGTGTCTTTATTTATTTTATATAATTATTTTTGCATTTTTATTAGGTACATTTGTTGGTATTATAGGATAGTGAACAAACACACTAATGCTTGATGTGTGAGCTATTCTTGGACCTACAAAAAGCAAGAGAAAACCGACCATACATTGTTATCAATTGACATGGAGAACTGGCTAGCACTTGCTCCAAGAGGACTGACTTATGTAATATTTTGTCTTGTTAATTTTTTCTTATTTAAAATGGGTATAAATACTTGTAAAAGAGGGGATTGAGGGCAGACTTTTTTAGACATATTTTACCTCTACATTGCTACGAGGAGTGCTCTCTTTTCATGCCTAAACACTCTTATCAATTCATCAAGAATTGTGGCAAGTTGGCTTGATGTTGTTGTGTGTAATATCACTAATTTGAAGTCCATTTCTTAATTTCAACTAGTGTGTTACATCTGGTAAGCTATTGGGATTATCATTCTATCTCTCATTTTCAAGCAATTTAGGGTTCTCACCAATTTGATTAGAATTTGTTACCTTATTTATTCCATCTTTGTTTTATATTACAATTGGCTTTAGTGCACATCATAATTTGGTATCAGAGTATAGTTTTGAGAAGGGAATTTGTGATTTTCAATTTGGGAATTTAGGGTTCTTTTTGTGCCATTTTGCAATTGTTGTTGTGTGAAGTGGAATTGAAGGCCTTATGATGTTCTTAAAACCAAGATTAAGCACATGCAAAAGCAATTTGAAAGACAATTAGACAATGTCAATCAAACTAGCTTCCAATCACATGAATAATGGCGTCAATTCTCAAGATTTATAACCAATTCCACTAACAAGGATGTGATCAATCTCTTTTCCAAGTATTATGATGCTCTGATACTAAAAGATGATGTGCCTAAAAGGGGATTAAGCACAATAAAAAACAACCCAAAAATCAACCTGAAAAGACAAGATCAAATTTGGTTAAAAAGTGAGACAATTTACGTAAACCCTAATTGATGGAAGATGATCCGAATGATAAAATCAAGTGATGAAAACCACAAAGATGATAAGTCTCAATTGAATCAATTAACCAACTTAAGTTCCAAGAGAATTCCAATCAACAATACACAAATTAAAGCTGTGACCCTCCTCACAACAAGGAAAATTCCACGCCACAAAGTGTAAAGAAAATTTGATGGTAATAACTAGTGCTAAAACCAATCAATCTTATAACATCATGAAATGATTACAAATGCAATCAAAATATGACCAAGAAATATTCCAATTCAACCTTAGATATTACATACTAGAGAAGAAAAGAAATCACAACAATTTGAAATTGATATGACTCACAATTTCAAGTGTTGCACTTGCCACAATCTCAACTCTTGAGATTGAAATTGATAAGAGGAAATTTGAATAGGCAAAACCCTAAGCTCTCTCACATAAAGTGAAGGTGTCAAATATGAAAAATGGCCCCCTAAAAATCCTTAAGGTTAAAAAGTCCACAAAATTACAATGATGCCACTTCTAGGGTGGCCTGTCCTAAAACTCAATTACAACCAAATAAAAAGTGTTCCAAAAGCTTACACAAATAGTTCAAAGAAATAATTACAAATAAAAATTGTCTCTGTCATGTTAGCTCTTCCATAAGATTCGCCGGGCTAATTTATTGTCAGTTTAGGTCGGTCCATGGATAACCCACAAGCTGAGTTTTAGTGAGTTTCTCCATTGCCCTGTAAAATATGATAAGTGTGCCTGTTGGAATATATAATACATGAATAGGATAAAAGAGGTTAGTAAACGAATAATTTCAGGGTCGATTTGATGAAAATGGGCCCTCATCACCAAGATTTGAAATCCTTTAGTTCTTGCCATAATGATAAGTCTTATCGGATTTTAATTCCTATCATCTCCTCGGGCCTCAAAAAGATTTGTCCTCAAATTTAGCAGATCAAATGCAGTAGAGACTTTGTTTTCTCTTAGCAATCCATCTGAAGAAGTATCTTTGTAGAATCCCAATATCTGAAATACTATAAGGGGTGATTGCTTTCTCCCCTCCATTTCCAGGATGTATCTCATCTGCAACACAAATAACGACCCATTATCTACTGAGGTATCCCCTATCTCAACCCATTCCATTGATATCGTTTCCTCCTTTTCTAACTCATCTGTATGGCCCTGACCCTTATGGCCCTCTAATAGTTGGCTCAACCACTCATAGCCCTTGGAAACCTCTGATGATGGACACAAATGTCTCTCAATAGTCTGGCCCTCTAGTGATCTGCTCATATCACTCTGACCCTTGATATCCCCTGAAGGTTTACTCAACTGCTCATAAGCCTCTAATATCTCTAAAGGTGAACACAACTACCCTTGAATAGTTTTGTCCTCTGGTGATTTGCTCATCTGACTTTGTTCATCAAGATCCTCTAAAGGTTGGTATATCTGTGACTGATAAATTTTGTGCTCTAAGGGTTAGCTCAACTGCTGATACGATTCCAAGAGCGAAAATACGAGCACCAAAAAAAGGAGGACATAGGCGTCGGGAGGACCCAAGGTGAAGTCCGGCCAGCCTTAAGCCGGCCTTAAATAAAGGCCGGCCAAGTTCACTTCAAGGTTGCCGGCCTAAATGAAGGCCGCCGGCTTTTAATGCCGGCCTTGAATGTTTTCGCACAAATTTTTTTAGATGATATAAATAGGAGTCCTTAGGGTTTTTCGTGGATAGATTATCTTTTTGTTTTGTAAAACAGAGACACTTGAGTGGTGTGAGTCTTCTTTTGGAGATTTGAGAATATTGAGAATCGAGATTTTCACTATATTCGTATTGTTCTCATCAAATTCTTGGTTCATATAGAATTTGTGGCGAGCATCGTTATTGAATTCTTAGAATTCTTTAACCGTAGTGATTGATTTATAGAACGTGGTTTCTATCGTTCTATGATTTGATTGCGAAACAATTTAATTTTATCATTCTTGGCATCTATAGATTGATAATTTTATCCATATCTTTGATTTTATGCGTTAGTACTAAAATCCAGAAAACCCTAAAAATTGGAGTTATTTGATTGTTGTTGACGATTTGGTTGTGTGTGAAGGAATTCGAATCCGAATCCACATCATTTGGTATCAGAGCGAAGGTTGGATTCATAAGGATTCGATCAGATTGAGGGTTAAATTGGTAAGGCTGTTGATTCTCAATTCAATTGTAGTTTTAATTCAATGCTGCTGTTGGTTGGGAAATTTGGAAATTTATTTTGTGAATTGTATTGTTGAGAATTGGTGATTGGTCTGTTGTTGAGAATTGGGGGTTTTGTGAATATTTTTGCTGAATTCAGTTGTTGGGTGTTGAATTGCTGTGAAATTGGTGTTTGGGGCTGTTGTTGGGAATTAGGTTGTTGGTGAATTTCTATTACTGACTATTGAAGGGTAGAGATGTCATCGCAAGGAAGTGTTCAAAACAACAACAATAGGAATGATGCTAATGATGGGGGTGAGGTTGTGACTAGGGTTGAGTTCAATCAAATCCAAGAAAATCTTAGATTGATTATGGAGAGATTGGAGGTTAGGGATAGAAGAAGTCATAGTGGTGCAGGAATTAAGAGGAGACACTCTAGTAGTGAATATGATGCTAGTAGTGGAAGGAATAGGAGAGGAAACAATGTTGACAGGCATAAGGGGATTGAAAGCATCAAGCTGAAAATTCCACCTTTCACTGGTAGTAGTAAACCAGAGGAATTCCTAGACTGGGTGCCATGGGTTGAGAAGGTGTTTGACTGTTATGAGTGGGATGAGAGCATGAAGGTGAAGATGACATCTTTAGCATTTTCTGAATATGCTAGTTTGTGGTGGGATAAATTACAAACTGAAAGATGTAGGGTTGATGAGGAGAAAGTGCATTCATGGGCTTTGATGAAAAGGTTGATGAGACGTAGATTTGTGCTAGACTACTATAAACAGGAGATGCTAATGGAGTTGCAATCCTTAAGGCAAGGTAAGAAGAGCATAGAAGAGTATGTGAAGGAGTTTGAGACATTAGTGGCAAGATGTGATATCAGGGAAACATCAGATGAATCCATAGCTCGTTTCATCAATGGGTTGAAGATGGACATTGCCAGTGTAGTGGAACTCCAGAATTATCATACTCTTGAGGACGTGATTAAATTAGCCAGTCGGGTTGAGCGGCATCAGCGCGGGTGGGATCAGAAATCATATCAACACCATAAATCAGATGATGGTGAGAGGGAGAAGGAAAGGAAGGAAAAGGGAAAAGCAGTCGTTAGTGAGGTTGTTGACCAAACACAACAAAAGAGGAGCAGGGATATCAAATGCTTTAAGTGTTTAGGACTTGGCCATATTGCTTTTCAATGTCCTAATAAAAGGGTTATGGTCATCAAGGGGGATAAAGTTGAGAGTGAGGAAGAAGAACAGAAGAGTACTGAGGTAGAAGTGGAAGATGAAGACATTATAGCGAGTCCAGTACAGGGAGATATGCTAATGGTTCAGCAGGATGAAACTGTTCCTAATCAAAGGGCCAATTTATTCCATATCCAAGGCATGGTGCAGGGAAAGACTTGTTTGATTGTGGTTGACACATGCAGTTGCACTAATGTTGCTTCAGTAAACTGGGTTACTAAGTTGGGTTTGCAGGTGGAGCAGCATCTAAGACCTTATGCACTTCATTGGTTGAGTCCATAGGGAGCTGTTCATGTACACAAACAGGTTCGTGTTCCATTACTTATTGGTGATTATACTGACGAAATTGTTTGTGATGTAGCTCCCATTGAAGCTACACATTTGATCCTTAGAAGACCTTGGCAGTATGACCTTAGAGCCAAGTATGATGGATACACCAATGAGTATACCATTCAGCAACAGGACAAGACATACAAGCTTCTTCCTATGAGTCCAACTGAAGTAAAACACACAAGACTGATTTGCTTTAAGAAGCCTAAGGGAAAGAGGAGTCTGTTTATGTGGCCTAGCAGCATGGACGATACAAATTCGAGGTCAAATCATTTTCAACATGGAGGGAATGATACGATTCCAAGAGCGAAAATACGAGCACAAAAAAAAGAGGACATAGGCATTAGGAGGACCCAAGGCGAAGTCCGGCTAGCCTTAAGCCGGCCTTGAATAAAGGCTGGCCGAGTTCACTTCAAGGCCACCGGCCTTGGAGTCAGCCTAAATGAAGGCCGTCGGCTTTTAGTGCCGGCCTAAGTGAAGGCCGCTGGCTTTTGGTGCTGGCCTAAGTGAAGGCCACCGGCCTTGAATGTTTTTGCACAAATTTTTTTAGATGATATAAATAAGCGTCCTTAGGGTTTTTCATGGATAGATTATCATTTTGTTTTGTAAAACAGAGACACTTGAGTGGTGTGAGTCTTCTTTTGGAGATTTGAGAATATTGAGAATCGAGATTTTCACTATATTCGTATTGTTCTTATCAAATTCTTGGTTCATATAGAATTTGTGGCGAGCATCGTTATTGAATTCTTGGAATTCTTTAACCTTAGTGATTGATTTATAGAACGTGGTTTCTATCCTTCTATGATTTGATTGCAAAACAGTTTAATTTTATCATTCTTGGCATCTATAGATTGATAATTTTATCCATATCTTTGATTTTATGTGTTAGTACTAAAATCCAGAAAACCCTAAAAATTGGAGTTATTTGATTGTTGTTGACGATTTGGTTGTATGTGAAGGAATTCGAATCCAAATCCGAATCTGCATCAACTGCTCATAGCCCACTAATGGTATACTGATTTGTTGCTGAACCCTTTGAACCTCTAAAGGTGACATCGAATTCAGAATAATTCGTTTTCCCTCCTTTTGGAATACATAAGTATTCTTGAAGCCATCATATAAGACCCTCCTATCATATAACAAAGGCTTGCCCAGCAATATATGAGATGTATACATAGGTAGAATATTACACTCGATTTCATCACAGTATTTATCCCCTACATTGAAAGGTACCCTAGCTCTTTAGATCACATGCAAACTCCCCTAATCACTAAGCCAATGCAATTTATACGGTTTAGGATGTAGAGTAGTGGCAAGTTTTAGTTTCAATACTAATAATGCTCCTACCACATTGGTACAACTACCACCATCAACTATAAGGACACATAAATTTCCTTGTACCCTACAAGAAGTATGGAACAAGTTTTCCCTTTGTTCATCATCCTTAGTAGTAAATGTAGTCAATGTCCGATGCAATACATTAGCATAATGAAACATTTCACTAGACATGACTGTGTTCAAACCCAACAACACAATAATTATCTTCATACTTCCAAGGTTTAAGTACATAAACAAGCTACAAGTGAAGTACACTCAACTACTTTTAAGTAGATAGAATTAAATTCAACTACAAGTGTTTAAATAACTAGTTCAATTACTTTCACACTTTAATGACTTGTTTGAATTTCAAATTCTACTACTCACTTTCCTTTTTCTTGCCTTGGTTTCTCACCACTTAAATACATAATTGGTAGCAATTAAATACATATTCAATACTCAATTCAACACCACATAACTCCCCTTCTACTCACGGTGCCAATATGTTCACACCACTAGCAACAATTATCTTTACAACTGTCGAGTCTAATTTTTGATTTCCCATTCCTAATCCGATCTATACTAGACCCTATGCTCATCTAATATAGATCCTCGACTTGAGTTAGGAATTTCGTTTTGTTTTGGAGTCGCCACCTAACTGTTGTTGGGAAAGATTGAATTAAGACTAATTGAGTATATCAGTCCTAATTTGGACCACTAATCGTCGTGATTTCCTCTTCTTGTTTTTGTGAAAAGAGGAAAGGGGAAAACCAGAGTTTCTAAGTTCGGAGGCTATCCTATTAAAACCCTAAGGTTACCACCTAATCTCCTAAAATCTACTCTATCTAGAAATGTCTTTTATTTTATTTTTTGATGTCTTTTATTGTGTTTTTGAGTGAATTATTCTAAGAAAACGATTTTTTTATTCTTTTTAAGGGTTGCCCCAAACAGGTGGCTACGTACCTGCTATTCAGGATCAAACAAGCCGTAGTTCACTTTCCCTGAAAAATTTTAATGTGTTTGTGAATTTTAATAGTGAAATTTCTTTTGATTTATGTTTTTATCATTTTAGGATTTTTCTAAAAAATCTAAGCCTAAGCTTGATAATTTGATTTTTGAAAATGATATTTTTGAGGAAAAACCAATTTTGGATTTATTTAAGAAAATGATTTTTCTAAATGATAAAAAATTCCATTTTTCTATTTTTCACTCATTTCTATTATTATAAATTTTTATTGATTTTTTTGTTAATTTTTATAATTTTTATAAATTTTTTATAATTTTTATAATTTTTATTAAATTTTTCTTGAAAATTTTCTCCTAGATTTTTCATCTATCCTATTCTAAAATCTAAAATGTTTTCTAATATTTTTATTATTTTATTTATAAATTTTCTACATTTTTATTATTTATTATTATAATTATTATTTTTATTCATATTAAATACTAAAAAAAAATTAATTTCTAACATTTTTTTTATTTTTTTCGAATTATAAATAACAAATAAATAAATAAATAAATTAGAAATAAATAAAATAACTAAATAAATAAAATAAATACAAAAAATTGGAAAATCCGACTTACTTGGATCCAGGTCGGCGCGCGGGTCGGGTCGGGTCGGGTCGACCGGACACGGCAGCTGGGGATGCTCGTTGACAGCGTTTTGGTGGCCCTTTGGAAGTGGTTGAGGTGTCAATTCCTAGGTTTTCGGGGGTGATGAACTCAATTGTGGTGGTGGTTTGCTCTAAAAACGCCTCCTGGTGGCTGCTCGACGCTTGATCGGTGGTCGCGGTTTTGAAGAACTCCGGCGAGGCTTCGATTCTCTCCTTTTTCTCACTTTTGATCTGTGCTTCTGCCTCTCCACTTCATCCTCTATTTATAGGCGTTCAAAATCGAGTTAGATAAGCTCGAATTTCCACTAATTGAAGCAAATCAGATTTGCGGTTAAAAACCCATCTCCGATTTGTGCAAATCCATCGATTTGTTGCGATTTGATTCCAATTGGATGATGTTTATCTTATTTCTATTGAATATTTGTTGGATTTGTGCAAAAAAATCGAATCAAAACGGTCGAAATTTGGATTTTTCTCCTTGTCGGCGAACTCAGACAGAGGTTAAAGACGATCACGTGCCCGGCGCAAGCATTCGCCCCGGCCAATCGGATGCTGACATGTGTCCCAGGTAGAGTAAAATTTCGCAAAACACGGATTCTGCTTCCCCCCATTTCAAACCCCTGACTGAGCCCACTCCCGTGCGCGCCTGACCCTAGTCCGGACCAGTTGAGTTAGCTCACTTTCGCGATTTTATTTATTTTTTGCAATTTACATATATGCAATGCGATTTTTTTATTTTTTTGTATTTTTTGAAATTTCAAAAATTTGTAAAATTATTTAATCCTTTTTATTGCCATTTCTACAATTATTTTCCAAAATTAATGTATTTTTCTTATTTATTTTATTTTTTTGAATATTTTTCCTATTTTTTCTAAATTATAGAAAATATGGAAAAAATTAAAAAAATTTGGAAATTAATTGTGGTTGATTATTATTGATCATTAGGTAAAAAATGGGGTGTTTACAGCTGCCTCTCTTTGTAGTAAAGTTTGAAAAACGTAACTACAAAGACAAGAAAGATGCCATTTTTGGCCTCTTAATTGAATGGATAATGCCTTGGTTTGGCTGGTTATCTGGATTTTGGTTTCTAGTAGGAAAATGCTCCATGAGCTAATAATCCCACGAGTATTTTGTGATGGTTGGTATTGCTTAGGGATTGGTCTTAACAATCTAGAGTAATGTATCCTCCCAAAAAGTGCTCTATGGGCTGACTAATTGGCGGTAGGAAATATCTCAAGAATTGTTTAGGAGTGTAGAATTCTAAGTGGAATATCTGATGATAGGAAGCGTCTTATCGGACTACCAACCCTAAAGAGAAGATTGTCTTAGGAAGCACTCTTATAAGCTGGCCACTTGTCAACAGAAGCGTCTGACTAGACTAGCGACTGTTTGGAAAAATACCTTCGAAGAGTGCTCTTATAAGCTGACTAGTTGGTTATCGACAATTTGAAAAAGTGCTCCTATGAGCTGACTAATTGATAGATTTGAAAAGTGCTCCTTTGAGTTAACTAATCAATAGATTCGAAAAGTGCTCATCTGAGCTAACTGATCGATAGATTCGTACTGATCGATAGATTCAAAAAGTGCTCATTTGAGCTAACTGATCGATAGATTCGAAAAGTGCTCCTCTAAGCTAACTAATCGATGGATTCAAAAAGTGCTCCTCTGAGCTAACTAATCGATGGTGATATCGGAACTACCGCAGTTGCTCTTGAGAATCCCTTTAGCTATTACAGACCCCCACAACAACAACACGAAAACCTATGGATCTAATTAGAATCAAACCTTAAGATAGTTTAGATTTAGGTTTTCTTAGACGGATCGATGAACAAGCTAGAACTAATCAAGCCCTAACCTCGAAACTCTCCACAGGAAAAGATCGATCAACTCTCTCCTGAAAGTTTCTTAGCATGCATTCAATCAAGAACGCAAGGAATTGAAGCGACAAGCTTTCTGGTATTTCAAAGAGGAAAAAAACTGACTTTACATCGTCTTATCTCGGTATAAATATGAAGAAATCTAAGCAATACATTGTAATTCGCGGAATAAGGAAAAATACAACCGTGATCTCAAATCCTTCCAACAATTCCAATTCATGCCAATCACTAAAGAGCATTTAATCTCAAATGAACAATCAACCTTATAAGATGATTATCCACGAATTACAATCACCAATATGTCCAAGAAAGATTCAAATCTACCCTAGATATGACTCACTAGAGAAGAAATAAACAACAACAAAGATGAATCGATATGACTCACAATTCTCCTTTGTCGCACCCGCCACAATTCCAATTATTGGGTTGAAATTGATAAGAGATTTTTGGAATTAGGAAACCCTAATCCCTCTCACTTTAAAGTGAAGTGTATAATCTACAAAATGGCCTCCTCAAACCCTCTCTTAAGCAAGTATTTATACTTGCTACTCCTAGGGTTAGAAAGTGGTCAAAATTACAAGTTTGCCACTTTTAAGGTAGCTAGTCCTAAATGAAAATTACAAGGAAATAAAAGTGTCCCAAAACCAAATACAACCAAAATAGTTCATAAAAGAAGAAATATATAAAAGAAATGGTCTTTAAGATGTCGATCTTCTATAGGATCCATCGGCCTAACTTATTGCCGGTTCAGGTCGGTCCATGGATAACCCACAAGCTGAGTCTGAGAGAGTTTGTCCATTGCCCTATAAAATATGATAAGTGTGCCTGTTGGAAAACACAATACAAGAATAATAGAAAAGAGGTTAATATATAAATAATTCCAGGGTTGATCTGCTGAAAATGGGCCCTCATCGCTAAAATTCGAATTCCTTTAGTTCTTGCCCTAATGATAGGTTTTGTTGGATTTTTATTCCTATCATCTCCTCGAGCCTCAAGAAGATTTTTCCTCAAATCTGGCAAGTCAAATGCAATAGAGACTTTGTTTTCTCCTAGCAATCCATCTGAAGAAGTATCTCTGTAGAATCCCAATATCTGAAATACTACAGGTGGTGATTGTCTTCTCTCCTCCATTTCCAGGATGTATCTCATCTGCAACACAAATAATGACCCATTATCCATTGAGGTGTCCCTTATCTCAACACATTTCACTGATATTGTATCCTTCTTTTCTAACTCATCTGTATGTCGCTAATTCTCATGGTCTTCTAATGGTTGGCCCAACTGCTCGTTACCCTCTAAAACCTCTTAAGGTGAACATAACTGTCTTTGAACAGTCTGGCTCTCTGGTGGTCTGCTCGTCTGACTATGATCATTAGGATCCTTTGAAGGTTGTTACAACGGTGTTTGACAAATTTTATGCTCTAAGGGTTGGCTCGTGCCACTAGAGCCCTCAAGAACCTTTGAAGGTTGGCACACCTGCGTCTGCACAGTTTGGTCCTCTGATGGTTTGATCATGTGGCTATAATCCTCAAGATTCTGTGATGGTTGTTTTATCTGTCTTTGCATCTCTTGGACCTCTGATGGCGACATAGGGTTCAATACTATACGTTTTCCATCTTTTTTGAACATATAAGTATTTCTATACCCATCATGTAATACCATCTTGTCATACAACCAAGGTCTACCAAGTAATATATGGGATGCACAAAGAGGAAGAATATCACATTCAAGCTCATCATAGTACTTGTCCCCTATACTGAAGGGTACCCTAGCCCTTTGGGTTACATAAAGACCATCTTGATCATTCAACCAATGTAATATATAGGGTTTGGGATGTGGGATAGTTTCAAGTTTCAACTTCGATACTAATGATGCAGCTACAACATTAGTACAACTACCACCATCAATAATAATTGCGCACAAGTTTCCTTGTACCCTACAAGAAGTATGGAACAAGTTTTCTCTTTGTCCCTCATCAATGGTTTGAAAGGAAGTCAAGTCCCGATGCAATATGTTAGTAGACAAATACAACTCACTTGACATTTTTGCTTACTAATTTCAACAACCTCATTACACTTCACCACACCACAACAACACACCCTTACACACCCATAGTGCTCACACTCAACCAATACAAGAAATGTTTATTGGTACTTCAAATAAAGTTAAGTGAGATAATTGAAGCACAAATAAATACTTCCAAGTAGTTAAGAAATTAAATTCAACTAACAAGTGTTGAAGTAATAAGTTCAATTACTTTCACACTTTAATGTTTGTTTCTGAATTCAAATTCTACTACTTCAATTTTCCTTTCTTGCTACGGTTTCACACCTGCAATTGATCTTGATGTGCAGCAACTTAATCCACACAACTCCACAACACGGCAACAAATTCAAATAAACATCCTTAATGCACTTTCCACAAATGGTAATAATCAAATTTCAAATTCAAATGGAACACAATCAATACCACTTAATAACTTCCTCAACTTAATGGATGTGTTTGAATTTCAAATAAATTCCCTATTATCCCACACAATGCAATTCTGAAAATTGTACACTTCCACTTCCAATTTGCACAACATAACACCACACAAACACCTTCACACACACGGTGCACTTCTTCACTTTTACACAATTTATCAACCGCAACTTACAATAACATACACGTCACATGCAACACAAAAATTTTTCAATTCATTACTCTTTCTCAAAGCAATTTCAAGGATAATCACGTTGCAAAATTCTTCACTTCAAATACAAATCCAATCCGCAACTTACACAAGAAGGCAGCAAATTAAATTTGAAAATCAAACCACTTCACTAATTGCAACCCCTCCACATTTAGTAAGATGCAATTTTTCAAATTCAAACAAACACACTTAACTCCTTCACTCTTAATGCTTGTTTTGAACTCAAATAACTTCCCTTCTTACACACTAATCAAATCTGGAAATTACAAATGTTCTCCCCAATTCCGAATTCAAACAATGTAAAAACCACAATTCTCTTCCTACACAATTGCACTTCCGAAATTGCACTAAAAAAAATGCACTATCTTTCCTCTTCCTTCACGATGAAGTCCACAACATAGAAGCTTCAACAAGTACTTCAAAATCACTCCAACATGCAGAAAATTCAACTCCTACTCAAGAAAATTCACTCCACTTCAAAAAACTACAACAACAATTTCAATTTACCCGCAATTTTGGAATTGATGATGTAAGAACATGAACCCTAAATTTCCAAAATTCAAAATCACATAATCCCTTCTCACAACCACAAGCTCTAATACCAAAAAGATGACGTGCCTAAAACCAATATTAAGCACATACAAAAACCAATTTGAAAGACAATCAAACAATGTCAATCAAACTAGTCTCAATCTCTTGAATAATGACGTCAATTTCCAATGTTTATAACTAATGTTCTTCAATTAGGATGTGTTCAATCTTAAATCCAAATATGATATAGCTCTGATACCAAAAAGATGATGTGCTCAAAACCACTTTCAAGCACAATCAAATGACTCAAGAAAAACAATTCTCAAGTCTCATACAAACCGGTTCAATCCACTAGGAAATTGTGTGACCCTAATGGAACTTTGATGAAATCCAATGGTTTAAAGATTCAATTAACTTCCACTAATGATCAATTTCACTAATCAACAATAAGAACAAGTGAATTTACACGTGAAATGGAGGAAAAAGAAAAGCACAAAAACCGTGATCTCAAATCCTTCCAACAATTCCAATTCATGCCAATCACAAAAGAGCATTTAATCTCAAATGAACAATCAACCTTATAAGATGATTATCCACGAATTACAATCACCAATAAGTCGAAGAAAGATTCAAATCTACCCTAGGGACGACTCACTAGAGAAGAAATAAACAACAACAAAGATGAATTGATATGACTCACAATTTTCCTTTGTCGCACTCGCCACAATTCCAATTCTTGGGTTGAAATTGATAAGAGATTTTTGGAATTAGGAAACCCTAAGCCCTCTCATGTTAAAGTGAAGTGTATAATCTGCAAAATGGCCTCCTCAAACCCTCTCTTAAGAAAGTATTTATACTTGCTACTCCTAGGGTTAGAAAGTGGTCAAAATTACAAGTTTGCCACTCTTAAGGTGGCTAGTCCTAAATGAAAATTACAAGGAAATAAAAGTGTCCCAAAACCAAATACAACCAAAATAGTTCATAAAAGAAGAAATATATAAAAGAAATGGTCTTCAAGATGTCGGTCTTCTATAGGATCCATCGGCCCAACTCATCGCCGGTTCAGGTCGGTCCATGGATAACCCACAAGCTGAATCTGAGGGAGTTTGTCCATTGCCCTATAAAATATGATAAGTGTGCCTTTTGGAAAACAAAATACAAGAATAATAGAAAAGAGGTTAATATATAAATAATTCCGGGGTCGATCTGCTCAAAATGGGCCCTCATCGCCAAAATTCAAATTCCTTTAGTTCCTGCCCTAATAATAAGTCTTGTCGGATTTTTATTCCTATCAATAGGTGATTTGGCACCCTGTAAGATTGACAAGTGAACCTGTTGGAATGCATAACAAGTATAAAATAGGAATGAAGAAATTAAGGTACCTTCCTCAGGATTAGGTTTCTCATTTAGGATTCTCAAAACTAAGTTGTGTAGGCCCTTAGCTCGGGCCCTAGTGATAGGTCTTATAGGAATCCGATTCCTATCATTTCCTCGTGCCTCTAGAAGATTTACTCTCAAATCTGATAGGTCTTCATGTATGTCATCTGGTAAGTGTGGTGATAGATTTGTAACATAAAGGTCGTTGATACTCCATACTCTCTTGGTAAATCTATCTGATACGCAATCGTTAACGCGCTTTAAAACTCTGAATGGTCTGTCTGATCTAAGAGATAACTTCTGTGACTTCTTATGTGGAAACCTGTCCCTACTAAGATTAATCCAAACTAAGTCACCTGGATTATAAAGATGAGTTTTCATGTGTTTGTTTCCCTGAATTCTCTATTGCTCTTGGGTCTTCTGAAGGCGTCCAGTTGTTTTTTCATGAATGCGCTGAATTTGCCTAGCTTGATCAACTACACTAGACTCTCTTCCTTTGTTGCTAGTCCTGCTATAAAATCCAATGGAATAGAAGGATTATAGCCATAAATAACTTCAAAGGGAGACTTACCGGTTAAACTATGAGTAGACCTATTGTAAGCGAACTTAACAATAGGAAGACACAAGTCCCAATTAGTAAGATTCTTGCTAACTGTTGCTCTGAGTAAATTTCCAAGCGTACAGTTAACAACTTCTATTTGTCCATCTATCTGTGGATGGCAGGAGGTACTGTACATAACTTAGTGCCTAGTCTTCTCCATAATGTCTTCCAAAAGAAACTAAGAAACTTACTGTCTCTGTCTGACACTATGTTGTGTGGTATTCCATGTAATTTGACAATTTCCTACACAAAAATGTTAGCAATAAAAAGGGCATCATTTATTTCGTGACATGGCACAAAATGTGACATTTTGCTGAAGTTGTCAACAACCACCATGATAGAATCTTTTCCTCTTTGTGTTCTAGGCAACCCCAACACAAAATCCATACTGATATTGGTCTAGGGTTTATCTGGTATAGGCAAAGGCATGTACTCAACCTATACACCTTTCATCCCTTTATCTCTCTTACAAATATCACACCTTTCTAACACCCTATGGACATCCTTTATCATACCCTTCCAATAGAAATTCTCTCTCAATATGGCTAGGGTTCTCTTCTCACCAAAGTGTCTAGACAGTCCTCCTGCATGTGCTTCCCTCACCAATAACTCCCCTCACAGATCTAGAAGGTATACATAATTTTCTAGATTTATATAGAAACCCCTCAATCACGTAATAACCCTCATACATCTTGCCCCCATAGTACCTCTCCATAATAGTTTTGAATTCCTCATCATACATATACTGTTCTTTCAACAATTCAAAACCCAACAGTTTTGATTGAAGAGGAGTGATAAGTACATACCGTTGTGATAAAACGTCAGTAACAATATTTTGATCACCTTTTTTGTACTTTATCACATAAGCAAACCCTTTAAAAACTCTACCCACTTGGCTTAGCGCTTAGACAAATTCTGTTGTCCCCTGAAATGTTTCAATGATTCATGATTTGTATAAATAATAAACTCTCCCAGAAGGAGATAATGCTGCCATGTCATGAGAGCCCTCACTAAAGAATAAAATTCCTTATCATTAATAGAATAATTTAAAGTTGCACCACTCAACTTCTCACTAAAATATGCCATGGGTCTCTTTTCCTACATTAATACAGCATTAATTCCTATCATAGAAGCATCACATTCCGATTCAAAAACTTTGTCAAAATCAGGTAAAGCCAATAATGGAGCACAAGTGAGTTTTTCTTTTATCTCTTCAAAACTCCTTTAGGCCCTTTCACTCCAGATGAAAGGTACATTCTTCTTAGTCATTTCTGTGAGAGGACTGACAATACTATTGAAATTATGGACAAAATGTTTATAAAAAGATGCTAGTCCATGAAAACTTCTTACCTTAGTAACTGATATGGGTATTGGCCATTCCCTGATTGCTCTCACTTTCTCCTCATCTACCTTAACACCTGAACCAGATACAAAAAAACCTAAAAATGTTATCTTAGTTTGATAAAAGGAACACTTCTAGAGATTTGCAAATAGTTGTTATGCCCTCAATACTGAGAATACTACCCGAAGATGCTCAACATGTCGTTCTAGGTCTTTACTGTATATCAGAATATCATCAAAATAAACAACAACAAATTTTCCTAGAAATTCTTTCAATACATGATTCATCAGCCTCATAAATGTACTAGGAGCATTACTCAAACCAAAGGGCATAACCAACTACTCATATAGTCTATAACATGTTTTAAAAGCGGTTTTCCATTCATCCCCCTCTCTCATCCGAATTTGGTGATATCCGCTTTTAAGATCTACTTTAGAGAAAACCTATGAACCATGTAGCTCATCTAACATATCATCAAGTCTAGGAATATGATAACTGTATTTGATGGTGATTTTATTGATGGCTTTGCTATCGATATACATTCTCCAAGTACCATCTTTCTTAGGAACAAGAAGGGTAGGAACAACACATGGACTGAGACTCTCCTTGACAAATCCCCGCTCAACCAACTCATCCACCTAACATTTCAATTCTCTAGCCTCTTCGGGATTCATGCGATAGGAGGTTGATTCAGTAATATTGAATTGGGCATCAGATCGATAGCATGCTCTATCCTTCTCAAAGGTGGTAATCCTGCTGGCAAATCATCAGGCAAAATATCAGTATACTCATTTAATACTTGAGAAACTATTGAGGGTGGAGACTGTGGTTCCTATACCCCTAGTGCACATCTCAACTGAAGCAAGTATACTAAGGTAACAAGCCTCTCCAATTTACCCTGTCCCATCAATAATACATTCTTTTCCTCACAATCATTACACTGTACTGAAACCCTTTTAACCTTGATGGCCTACTGATCTATTACTGAACCTTTTAGACCTCTAAAGGTGACATTAGATTCAGAATAACACATTTGCCCTCCTTCTAGAATACATATGTATTCCTAAAGCCATCATGTAAGACCTTCTTGTTATATAACTATGGCCTGGCAAGCAATATATGGGATGCACACATAGGCAAAATATCACATTTAATCTCATCACAATATTTATCCCCTACAATGAATGGTATCCTAACTCTTTGAGTCGCATGCAAACTCCCTTGATCACTAAGCTAATGCAATTTATATGGTTTAGGATGTGGAATAGTGGCAATTTTTAGTTTCGATACTAACAATGCTACTACCACATTGGTACAACTACCACCATCAACTATGAGGACACATAAATTTCCTTATACCCTATAAGAAGTATGGAACAAGTTTTCCTTTTGTTCATCATCCTTAGTAGTAGATGTATGATGATTATGATCGCAATCACTCAAATTAAAAATCCCTTTCTATGACTCTCTGTTACGATCAAGTAGGCAAGTGCACCTATCGATTATAATAGTATAGAGTTGAGTTCGGGTATCGTCTCCTCAAGGATCAGCAAGTACTAATACTAACTCTAAACCGACTATCTAACCGCACAAATTTGAGAGCTTTCAGATTAAATTAAGAATACTTAACAAAACCTTTAGCAATTAAAAATAATACTATAACTTGATTATTAATCTGATAACTAAGAATATACCCTACCCTTACTACTCCACTAATTGTCATGTAACTTTGCCCTTTCAATAAACTAGTTAACGAGCAATGGTTATCTCTAAACCGCGGAGTATCTAACACTAAGCTAATGTTCTTCCCAGAATCACTAGCTCCTAACCTTAATCGCTTTGGTAAAGATCCCTCTTATATCAAAATCAATTAGAATTACATTAACACTCTTGAACCCTCAATTAGATCAAATTATCTAATTTAACCTAATACGGAAAATTCACGTTCTCTATCCCTAGATTACATACGAATTCCTTTATTCATGTAAGATCTATTCAAATATGTAAGATCTATTCAAATAAGAGATTTCCCAATCATCTTCTAAGAAATCAATGCAAACTCAATGTTGGCCATACATCAAATTAGCAACACTACACGAACAACATGAATAAATTCAGAGAATTCCAATATTCATTAACTATGCAATCAATCCCATATTACATGACAAGTAGAATTCATAAGGTCCGGGAATGAAACAACTAGCCACTAAGGATTTTCAAGATATAACTCAATGAAATAGAATGAAAAAGAAAGAGAAAACCCCTGTGCATGAGTCCTTTAGTATCGTCTTCTTCCTTTCTCATCCTTTCATCTTTTCTTTTCTGTCCCTTTGGCCTCCTCGGCCTCCTCGGCCTTTCGGCCTCTTGGCCTCCTCTTTTGCAACTCTCCTTCCTCTCCTTCTTTTTCTCTCTCTCAAGACGACTATTTATACCTAGGGTAGCTTCCTCTCTGGCGTGTATGAGATATCCTTCAAATATGGACGAAAGATTTAAAATCGATTTGAAGATATCTTTCCTTCGATAGACACACGGTCATACTATACGGGCGTGTAGATAAACCGTGTATCTCTCTAAATCAGTGAACTCTGGGCGTGTATATCCCACACGACCATTTGTAATAGCCGTGTATTCCTCTGTCTTCTTTGTTCTTCATACATGGTTGATTACACGGGTGTGTATTCCAACCGTATACTGGTCTGTCCTGAAAACTCTTCTTCCATGCTGATACACGGTCGAATACACGGGCGTGTATCCAAACCGTGTAGTCTCCTGATTCCTTCACACGGGCGTTTGTAAAACCGTGTGACTTCCTTTAACTTCAAAGCATTCCCTTTTTACTTGCTTTTATCTCCAATTCGTCTTGAATTTAAATACTTTTCATCAAATTCTCCTTTTCCACACCTGAACATGAAATATAAATCAATTAAGCATCATAATCTTATATTTTCACTCCCAATTATCTCAAAAATTGACTTAATCATCTCCAATTATAAGAGTTAAAATAGATTTATCAAATTTCCCCACACTTAAGCATTTGCTTGTCCTCGAGCAAATTACACATATGGAAGTCTCAATTCTCATAATTCTTAAAACTCAGGAAGAAATTCAATCATTAACCCCACTTTATACCAGGATAGCCACCATTTTCCACAATTCGCCTTTCATATCACTCAATCTTATTAAGCACTTGTATTCAAAATACCAATAGTAGATTTATAGTATTAATCCATGTAAGTGAAACTTTTACCCTTTATCATTTAACCAAAAATCTCAAGGTTAAGATCAGACTTACAATCATAGAACTCAGGCATATACATCCACTTATTTCCTGGATCTTTTTCCCCTTTTTGGATTGGGAGTTCAACCTTTTAGTACCTTTTCTTAGTCAATTAACCCATGTAACGAACTTTTAATCAATAATCCCGAGCTCGTCACCCAAGTTAATAGACGTTATCCCCTCAAGCATAGAGGGTGTCCCTCGGATTTACTTGTTCGGGTTGAATTAACTAATCAATCCCCCTTTTTTTTTTTTAGTGAATAAGAGCAGTTTCCTTGGCCAGTAAGTCCCAGACCAGACGATCTTAGGCTACTAGGTTTTAAGATACCCCTTCGAACCTCTACCACTCGAATCCAAATATTCTAATTTAAAGCCTCATTTAGTTCAGTTTTCTCGGATTTTACTCATAACCCTTGTAGCGAGCTTTCAGCCAATGATCCCGAGTTCATCACCCAAGTCAATAGATGTTATTCCCCCGAAAGGGCACCCCTCGGACTTAATTACTCGAGTCAATGAGATCCACTTCTGAACTATTTGTTATTGTTCATCATTTATTTATTTATTTATTTTTTATTTTTTTTAATTCATCAAATTACTCCCAATTTGTGTTCTATTCCATTATTTTTGTAAGGGAAAGTCACCAAGCTATAAGTATCACTTGTTCCTTCATTCAAGATCGCAAAATCAAATCCTAATTCTGAAATGAAAGCCTAAATAACAAGTAAGTCTCCCTCACATGGATACCATACTATAACTCTAAAGACGACTATTTATACCTAGGGTAGCTTCCTCTCTGGCGTGTATAAGATATCCTTCAAATATGGATGAAAGATTTAAAATCGATTTGAAGATATCTTTCCTTTGATAGACACACGGTCATACTACACGGGCGTGTAGATAAACCGTGTATCTCTCTAAATCAGTGAACTCTGGGCATGTATATCCCACACGACCATTTGTAATAGCTGTGTATTCCTCTGTCTTCTTTGTTCTTCATACACGGTTGATTACACGGGTGTGTATTCCAACCGTGTACTGGTCTATCCTAAAAACTCTTCTTCCATGCTGATACACGGTCGGATACACGGGCGTGTATCCGAACCGTGTAGTCCCCTGATTCCTTCACACGGCCGTTTATAAAACCGTTTGACTTCCTGTAACTTCAAAGCATTCCCTTTTTACTTGCTTTTATCTCCAATTCGTCTTGAATTTAAATACTTTTCATCAAATCCTCCTTTTACACACCTGAACATGAAATATAAATCAATTAAGCATCATAATCTTATATTTTCACTCCCAATTATCTCAAAAAATGACTTAATCATCTCCAATTATAAGAGTTAAAATAGATTTGTCAATGTAGTCAATGTCCGGTGCAATACATTAGCATAATGAAACATTTCATCAGACATTATTATGTTTAAATCCAACAACACAATAATGATCCTTACACTTCTATGTTCAAGTACACAACCAAGCTACAAGTGATGTACACTCAACTACTTTCAAGTAGAAAGAATTAAATTCAACTATAAATGTTTAAGTAATTAGTTCAATTACTTTCACACTTTAATAACTTGTTTGAATTTTAAATTCTACTACTTAACCTTCCTCATTCCTGCCTTGGCTTCTCACCACTTAAATATAAAATTGGCAACAATTAAACACATACACAACACACCATTCACCACCACACAACTTCCCCTTTGCTTACGGTTCAACAATGTTCACGCCATCAACAACAAGTAGCTTGACAACACATACAATAACCAACACCAAATGTTAACACCTTTTACTAAATTTACAAAAAATACAACACTACATATACACTACTTTAAGCCACGGTGTACTTTCCCCACTTCCACACAAATATTAAACCACAACTTCAACAACAAAAGGCAACTTAAATTTCAAATTCAAAATGACTTCAATAATTGCAAGATTTCACAAATGGTAAGGAGCTATTTCAAATTCAAATGAACACATAATTAATCAATCACTTAATGTGTGTTTTGAAATTCAAATTTCCTCCTTAACTCACACCTCAATTATGAAAATTCAAATCTGAAAATTCACAACTACTCCTCAAATATGAAAATACACAAGACAATTTACACTTCTCTAGTTGATCACAAAGGATCAACACTCTTTTCTCTTCATGTTTCACTTCAAAGATACTTCACACTCATGTTCAAGTCTCAAGGAATCCAAGAATGTTACAAGTCTCCAAGTATACAACAACTAATCAACAAGATAGCACTTCAACAACACAAGCAATAAAACGCAACACCACTACACAATTCGGATCAATGTGCTAATTCAACAACCCCTAATTTCCGAATTCCAAATTGTGAACTAGGATGAACCCTAAGCTCTCTCACATAAAAGTGAAGTGTTTAATCTTAAAAAAATTCCCCCTTAAAACCCTACTTCAGCAAGTATTTATACTTGCTCCCTTTAGGGTTAAAAAGTCCACAAAATTACAACTATGCCACTTTTAGGGTAGCCAATCCTAAAAGACAATTACAAACAAATGAAAGTGTCCCAAAAGAAAATTACAACATAAAATGGTCTAAGTAAATAAAAAATATATAAAAAGAAATTGATGGGAAAATTTCCGACACCTTCGACACTATCATCGCATTTTTCAAGTGCTCTGTTATTCACACTTTCGAGAGCTAATAAGGTTGTCTCGTATATTCCTTCTAATTCCTCAATACATCTATGTATAATATGTCTATATATATCTACACATATATATAGGTTTGTAACATAGCTATAATTAGAGGACCATGTACTAGACAACTCCCCTCACTTGCTTAAGGGGCAAGAAAATGGGATTGTTAAGTTGTAAAATCAAAGTTACACTCATGATTTGTATAGTTATTTTCGTGAGTGTATTCTATAGATATAATAGGAAAATAGGTTTTGATGGGAAAATTTCTAGCACTATCGACATTTTCAAAACTCGATTTGGATGATAATCCAAATCACTCATATTTTACTTTATGTCTATTATTCTAATAAATATTTCAGAAATAATCTTACAAGTGCAATAATAATTCTCCATGGGATGCCAATATGTCCTACAATAGTTGATGGACACAGAACATTTTCAGATTGACAATCAAAGACCCGCTGCGATTGTTTTCCATTCCGAGGCATTAGTTCATGAAGACTTATGATATTTTGTATTTTGTAATTGTTTTATGAACTATTTTTGGTTGTATTTGGTTTTGGGACACTTTCATTTCCTTGTAATTTTCATTTAGGACTAGCCACCTTAAAAGTGGCAAACTTGTAATTTTGACTATTTTCTAACCCTAGGAGTAGCAAGTATAAATACTTGCTTAGAATAGGGTTTAAGGAGGCCATATTTTGTAGAAAAAACCTAGCACTTCATGTGTGGAATTAGGGTTCTTCCTTAGTTCAAAACCTCTTATCAATTTCAACCTAAGAATTGGAATTGTGGCGAGTGCAACAAGGAGAAATTGTGAGTCATATCGATTTCCTTCTTTGTTGTTCTTCACTTCTTCTCTAGTGAGTCATATCTAGGGTGGATTTGAAGCTTTCTTGGACTTATTTGTGAATGCAATTCGTGGACAATTATCTTGTAAGATTGATTGTTCTTTTAAGATTGAGTGTTCTTTAGTGTTGGCGTGAATTTGTGCTTGTGTTGGAAAAGGGTACATCATGGTTTTTTGTTTTTCTTCTTCATCCATTTCACGTGAAATTCACTTGATCTTATTGTTGTTTAGTGAAATTGATCATTAGTGGAAGTTAATTGCATCTTTGAACCATTGGATTTCATCAAATTTCCATTAGGGTCATGCAATTTCCTAGTTCAATTGGACCGGTTTGATTGTGACTTGAGGATTGTTTTCTTTGAGTCATTTGATTGTGCTTGAACTTGGTTTTGAGCACATCATCTTTTAGTATCAGAGCACAAGTTGAGAGAAGGGATTAAGTATTGGTTAATTTCGTGATTATCATCTTCAATTAGGGTTCTTCATATTGTGATCCGAATTGTGAAGTGGAGTTGAGTTATTTCAATTGTGTTGTTGAAGTGCTATCTTGTTGTTTTGTTGTTGTATACTTGGAGACTTGTAACATTCTTGGTTCCCTTGAGAAGTGGCCATGAGTGTGAAGTGCCTTTGAGGTAGAATGTGAAGGAGAAGAAGTGTTGATCCTTTGTGATCAATTGTAGAAGTGTGAATTGTCTTGTTGAATTTTCAGAAGTGAGGAGTAACATTTGTGATTTTCAAACTTGAATTTCCAAATTTGAGGTGTAAGTTAAAGAAGTTATTTGAAATTCAAAACACAAATTAAGTGATAGAAGTAATTGTGTGTTCATTTGAATTTGAAAGTGGCTCCTTACCATTTGTGGAATATTGCAATTAATGATCTCATTTTGAATTTGAATTAAGCTTCCTTTTATTGTGAGTTGCGGATTAAATTTTAGGAAGTGGAAGTGTATTTGTTGTTGTTGCCATTTCTTATTGTTGCCGTGGAAGTGGAGTGTAGTATTTGTGTTGTTGCCGTGGGAGTTGCTTGTGCAGGAGTGACTTGTGGAAATTAGAAATTTGTTGCACCGTAAAGTGTTATGTGTATGTAGTGGTGTGAGTGGCGGTGTGAATTTGTGGAGTTGTGTGGAGTAAGGTGCTGCACATTAAGATCAAGTGTGAGTGTGAACCGTGGCTAATAAAGGAAGTTAAGTAGTGAAGTTTGAAATTCAAATATAAGCATTTAAGTGTGAAAGTTATTGAGTATTATTACTTAAACACTTGCTTAGTTGAATAGAAAATCTTAACTACTTGGAAGTATTTGTGTGTGCTTCAATTATTCTACTATACTTAAAGTGACAAGAAGTATTTGTTGCATTGGTGACTTGTCGTACCGTGGGTATACAAGTGTGTGTGTTGTTATCCAAACGTGTTATTGTGACGTGGTGAAGTGAAGGGAGTGTGCTACAATTATTTGAGATTACATTTGTACTTCAAATAAATCGCATCCACAAACATGTCAAATGATAGTGTGAATGGGGGCATTGGCAATGAGGCCAATAGCCAAGTGGGTAGCAGATCAGGTCGTCAAAATACAAGTGGAAGAACTCTAGATGAACAACTTCAGGACCTTACCACAATTGTTGCTACATTAGCAATAAGGATTGATAGGATGACATTGTCACCACCACCTGTGGTAAACCTTCAGGTACCACCTAGAGTATCTCCTCAAAATGTCCAGCGAGAAGGGGCAATTAAAGGAAATTTGGGGAGAAGAGTAAAAGGAGATTATCATGCTCTTAGGGAAGACAGAGATGATAATTTTGGGGTTAATCCATACTCAGATAGGGAATTTAGACCACCTCGAGGATTAGAGTATGTGAAGCTACAGATGCCTTCATTTGATGGTAGGCGTTCCGCCGATGATTACCTAGATTGGGAAGACCAAATTGAGGGTCTTTTCGAGTGTTATGAGATTGATGATGACTCCAGGGTACGTCTTGAAGCTATAAAGTTCACAGGGTACGCCACTTTGTGGTGGAAAAATATGGTGATCAGCAGGCGAAGGGATGGAGAGACAGAAATACACACTTGGAGAGACATGAAACGAGTTTTGAGGAAGAGGTTTGTACCGAAACACTATAGGCATGAGTTATTTATGCGTCTCCAGACACTAAGACAGGGGGGTAAAATAGTGGATGATTACGTACAGGAGTTTGAGACACTAGTGATTAGATGTGGATCAGTTGAACCTCCTAAACAAACCCTAGCACGTTTTGTATCTGGGTTGAAGTATGAGATAGCTTGTGTAGTTGAGCTTCAAAGATATAGTACACTTGATGAGGCTATACAGTTAGCCTTGAAAGTGGAAAGACAGAGGTAATCCTATTCATTCCAGGTTACTAGGAGCAAGCCCAGCATTAATTCAAAGCCCATGGGGGTTATTGGTTAGTTGGATGGGTCAAAGGGAGCAGGTGAGCATTTCAGGGTTGTAAACGAAATTATCCCTACTACAGAAAAGGAGAAAAATGTTTCTGGGAAAGGCAAAGAGGTAGTTGGATCTAATTTGGGGCAGATGGTACAAGGGTCAACCAGTGGGAAGATGCGCTAGGTTAAATGTTTCAAATGCATGGGATTTGGACATATAGCTACACAGTGTCCTAATAAAAGGGTGATGACTGATAGAGCCATTTTACACTTAATCTTTATAGTATAAATTGTGCTAATTCATTATTGATTTTATAGAAATCATAAGGAAATGGTACTTAATTCTATTATGGTGATAAATCAGGTTAAATGGAGTCAAGGATGCTAATTCAAGTAAATTAGAGAAGTCATCTACAACTTGGTTCAAAGACAAGGATTTACACCGCTGGAAGGAAGTACATGGGCGTGTAATTGAAGTACACGACCATATACTTAGTTTTGAATCAACAGGAAGATACACGGTTGAAGTACACGGCCGTGTATTGGAAGCACGGTTTGAGGCACGGCCATGGCGCAAACCGTGTTACACACTGGATAAGAAGGCGGAAATGAGGACTTTCAACAGAGAGAGACATGGCTTAGGGCATGGCCGTGGTGGAAGCCGTGGGAGAAACCGTGCTTGGAGCCGTGGTGGAAGCTAGACGTGCCAAGGAGAAGACTTGTTGATTATGCACAGAGGATGACATGGCCTAGGATCTAGCCGTGGTGTAAACCGTGGTACACACTAGACAAGGATGAAGACTTGTAGATCATGCACAGAGGAAGGCACGGTTGAAAATCTAGCCGTGGGTGGAGCCGTGCTACACACTGGACACGGAAGATGATACGTGAATTATGCACAGAGGAAGGCATGGCTTGACCCACGGCCGTGTGGTAGGGCGTGCCAGGCGGGCGAATATTCACTTCTCGAAATCTACTTGGAAAAGGAAAGATATTTTCGTATCTTGCTAGCAAAAGATCACATGCCATCCCTCTAACAATATAAATAGAACTAACCCTAGAGGGTTAGAGGATCTTGAATCTTTGTTCATCTTGGAAACAAGAAGGAAAGGAGGAGGCAGAGCAGGCAGCCGGAAAAAAAGGCTTGTTATGTTTTTATTTTTATTTTTCGTTTTATTGATGAACATGAGTAGCTAAGCTACTTTTCTAGCCAAAGGGTCATAGATGTTTAATTCTCCACGAATTGTGAGGTCTAATTGACTTGTATTTATTCTATTCTTTGCTTTCGGGTATTCATATATCTTCTGATCGTTTTGTCATTATTATCTTTGTTGATTGGTATGAATAGAGCTCTTCTACTCAATTAGCAAGTTAATATATTGTCAACTGGCACGTCAAATCCGTAATTGTTTGATTGTTCTAGTCTTAGTGACGCAATAACATGTTTGGTTATAAAAGAGATGATCGAATTCATGTTATGGAGGTGTGTGATCATGTTTAAATAGGTTATCTTATAATCTACTGGCATGAATTGGTGGTCTCTCTAGATTTTAATGCTATTGGTAGATTAAATCCTAAGCGCTTGTCTAGGATTGTCTAATCGATAAGAGAAATAATCAAAGAGCTTCTCTTGGTTATTGAGGAAGTACGGAGAGATAGGTTGTTAGAGCTTGTTAATAACCATAACCAGTTTATCTAGGAACAAGAATAGAGAACATTTGCATCGATGATCAATTCCTAGAATTAAACTATCTTGATTCCTTTGGCTAGGCTTTTATCAATATCCAATTTTCTTATCCTATTTTAACTTTATTTGATTCTCAAACAAAACCCCCCTTCGTTTTCTTTTCCTCGTTATATCCTTTGAATAGAAATAAATTTAACCAATCTCTATGGATTCGACCCTACTCACCACTATATGCAAATCATATAATTGTCTAAGAGTAGGTTTTATTTTTGTTGGATTCGACACCCATCAATGACCTTCATGGAGGGTAACGAGGAAGATGATGAGGAAGAGATTGTTGAGCCTACAGATTTATCCTTAGCCTTACAGGAGTATTATGATGATAAACATGCTGAAACACATAGGGATAAAAAGGGAGGAAAACACTTACCCATTAATGTGTTATACCGGGATATAACTATTTCTCCAGATACCAGGGACATACAGAGGGAGAATCTATTCCACACACCTTGTCAGATTCAAGGTAACCTATGTATGCTTTTAATTGATAGTGGTAGTTGTACTAATGTCATATCTACTGCATTGGTAGAGAACCTACAATTAACCACTAGCTCTCATCTTAACCCATATAAAGTGCATTGGTTAGACAACCGAGGTAGTTTGCATGTTACACAGCGAGCAATGGTACCAATTAGTATAGGAGATTGGTATAATGATGAGATTATCTGCGATGTGCTTCTTATGTATGCATTTCATTTACTACTAGGTCGGCCATGGCAATTTGATAGAAAGGTGTTACATGATGGGTTCAGAAACACTTACATGTTTGAAAAGGATGGTATTTGGATTTTATTGACTCCTTTGTCTCCGTCTAAGGTTCGATCTTTCGAGGAACTAGTCAGAAGCATATATAGTTGTTCCAGATTTTCAGCCAACAAGCCATTCCAAACATCGGGTTATAGTCCATGAAAAGACCCTCTAGATTTGAGGGAAAATCTTTCAAAAGTCCGAGGAGATGATGGGAAAATTTCTGGCACCATCGACATTTTTAGAACTCGATTTGGATGATGATCCAAATCACTCATATTTTACTTTATGTCTATTATTCTAATAAATATTTCAGAAATAATCTTACAAGTGCAATAATAATTCTCCATGGGATACCAATATGTCCTACAACAGTTGATGGACACAGAACATTTTCAAATTGATAATCAAAGACCCACTGCGATTGTTTTCCATTTCGAGGCATTAGTTCATGAAGACTTATGATATTTTGTACTTTGTAATTGTTTTATGAACTATTTTTGGTTATATTTGGTTTTGGGACACTTTCATTTCCTTATGATTTTCATTTAGGACTAGCTACCTTAAAAGTGGCAAACTTGTAATTTTGACTATTTTCTAACCCTAGGAGTAGCAAGTATAAATACTTGCTTAGAATAGGGTTTGAGGAGGCCATAATTTGTAGAAAACACCTAGTACTTCACGTGTGGAATTAGCGTTCTTCCTTAGTTCAAAACCTCTTATCAATTTCAACCCAAGAATTGGAATTGTGGCGAGTGCAACAAGGAGAAATTGTGAGTCATATCGATTTCCTTCTTTGTTGTTCTTCACTTCTTCTCTAGTGAGTCATATCTAGGGTGGATTTGAAGCTTTCTTGGACTTATTTGTGAATGTAATTAGTGGACAATTATCTTGTAAGATTGAATATTCTTTTAAGATTGAGTGTTCTTTAGTGTTGGCGTGAATTTGTGCTTGTGTTAGAAGAAGGTACATCACGGTTTTGTGTTTTTCTTCTTCATCCATTTCACATGAAATTCACTTGATGTTATTGTTGTTTAGTGAAATTGATCATTAGTGGAAGTTAATTGCATCTTTGAACCATTGGATTTCATCAAATTTCCATTAGGGTCACGCAATTTCCTAATTCAATTGGACCGGTTTGATTGTGACTTGAGGATTGTTTTCTTTGAGTCATTTGATTGTGCTTAAACTTGGTTTTGAGCACATCAGGTTTACATAAGCATATGTACACATTCAGAAGTAAACTCTAATATGTATACATAATGATATTTATATATCCTATTCCAGCTATGCACACCTACTCGATAGCTATAGAAGGAAAAAGCTAGGTTTATATATCTTGGTTTAGTTTGAAGAAAACAATTTTGAATCATGGGTTAAGCCTATAGTAATAGCACTGGTAATATAGTACAAAGTGCTATCATAAAGGTGATGACATCTAAACCTTCAGTCCATCCTGTCCTCTACATTCTTTAAACAATATTGATCTTTAACCTATTTAACTACTAATTTCTTGTAACTTCTTTCCTAAACTCATCTAACCCTACTATATAACTTAATAATAATAATAATCACATCTAAATGCAACTACAATAAAGCAAATGAATTCGCATACATAGCATATCAACAAATAACACAACATCGTAGCATATCATTAAGTTTCTCACTCACTTGTTTAGGGTCATCATAGTCCTAGCCAGAGTCAAACAATTCCAGTAGGTAACGCCTTTACTTTCCTCTTGAAATCAGTGTCCCTTTACAATGCTTCCTCAACCAAGCCATAGAAGGTAGCATCTCCACTTGACCTTAGTAGTTTCCTAGCACTCGATACGTGTACTCCACTTGCTATGCATTTGATGGCAAAGCATGAAGTCTCTTCCTTAAGGAACTTTGGGCGAACAAGATTCAAAATTCTAAACACTTCTTCAACATGATTCCGATATAGGGTTTTAAAAGGAATGACCTTCCTACGAATCATCACTTCTAACACCCTAAGTTGCTATGATTGACTGTTTGCTTTCCTTGTGTAGAAGTCGAGCAATGAAACGTCCTTGACCTACCAAATTTAGAATTCCTTCTTCCGTTTATGCAAGATTACCTTAGAAAGGACAACTAAAGGTCTTGCATTAGGGTATTTGGCCAATAATGATCTTCCTCAACATCCTTTGAGCATTCCATTGCAAAATTCATTTCATTCCAAATATCCCCCAAGCCATCATCTTGGACGTTGCTCGAATCATTCCCTTCGCCATCTATACCAACATAAACACCTATTCTTCCCGTTTACTTTCACACACAAATACACTCACCTCCTTTACTCAATTCCCTCTTCCTCCTCAGTTTCAGCTTTCCATTCTTTCTTCCCTCCTTTGTTGACATCTCCACCAGCAGGGCTTCCCATCCTCTCTACTGGTCTCATCCACACTCACGCTTCTATTACCATACATACACCAACCATTCCCACATACCACGTACACACCAACATATACATACATACGATCATACCATATACCTAGTTACATGCACACACAACTACACTTTGCTATCCTCTTTTCTCCTCAAGTCTACATGCACACACACACACCACTAGTGCATACATATAGATATACTCCACACACGTCTCACACCACCGACACACACATACGCACATACTTTACTTACACTTCACATCACCAATACATACATACCCACATACTTCGCACACACTACATACCTTCCATACACATACACACATACCCACATACACCACACTCACCTTCCATACCCACACACACATGTCCACACACCACACACCATTTCATACACATACACAAATACCTACACATACCACACCTTCCATATACATACTCACATACCCTACGCATCATACTCCTTCCATATACCTATACACATACTCTACACATCACACTCCATCCATGCACCTATACACATACTCCATGCATCACACCTTTCGTATACGTACACACACACACCTTTACACACCACACACCATCCATATACATACACAACCTACATACACCACATCACCTCACCTCATGCGCATACGTATATACTCATACACACTATATACTCGGCTCCTCCCCTACACATTCACATACACCCTCACATACCACACACCATCACATACACGTACACACATCCTTGCATACACTACACACCATCACATACACATACACACATACTCACACACATTACACACTCGGCTCCTTCTTCCCCTTTCCTTTTTTCCTTCCTCCTCCGGACGCTGTTGCTCCCATCATGGTGGCTATTGCCATCGTTTCCACGGTTGTCGTCATTGCTGTTGTTATTGTTGTCGTTATGGTTACTGCTACTACTACGATTAAGGTGGCCGTTGCTACTGTTGTCGCTATTGTTGCAGCCGTAGTTGTTGCTGCTGCCGTCGTTAGGTGGCTATCAGTCATTTTTTCCTTCTTCATACTTCCACGCACCCACACATAGAATACCATATCTACATACATGTATCTCCACTCTTCTCCTTCGACTAGATGTTGCTGTTGTTGTTCATTGTAGTTACCGTTGCCATCATTGTCATGTCATTACTATTGTCGTTGCAGCCATTGTTGTTACAATCGTGGTCGTTGTTTGGGTTGTTGTTGTTGCCGCTATTGCCTCCATCGTCGGGGAAGAAGACGAGACAGATATGACGCCAAGGCTATTGTCACCATCATTGCTGTTGCCGTTGCCACCTCCACCATCGTTGTCATCATTGTTATAATCGTAGATTTGGAGTGGGAGTGAGAAGAAGGAGGGAACATGGGTAGGTAAGGTTGAGAAGGGAAGACGCTGCTTGGGAGAGAAAAAAGAAGAAGAAGAAGAAGGGACGAAGATGCGGAATGGAGAATCAAGGCTGATGAGGGGGTGATGTGGCCAGAAGAAGATGAAGAAGAGAAAGAAGAAGAAAAAAAGAAAAAGAAAGGAAGAGAGAAGGGATAGGGAACGACCTATTGGGACAAATGACACTTGCTGCTGCTGCTATTGTTCTTGACGTGATGGATGGATGGGACGTTGACATATTTAAATTTCTTTTTTTTTTTACAGATATATATATATATTTATGTTATATTATATTGTATTTCATATTAAAAATGTTTCCATTTTTATATTTCGCGCACATACAAAGATATCTTTAAATTTTATATTCTTAGCATTTTCTTACGAAAGTTTACATTTAAGTTAATTTGATTATTTCGAATATAAATATTTACTCTAAATTTTCATTTAAAATTCCTAGATCTATAATTTAAATTAATTTCATTATTTAACTTAATATTTTTTGAAATTTGTGTTTCGGAGAATTTTATTCTTTTAATTTAATTTACTCTAACTAAAGTTAGGACTTACAATTATTTTTATTTATCCATTTATATGTCTATATTTAGATATTTTTCGATCACTTCGCTTCTTAAATTTATTCGGTGATATATTTCATATAATTCAATTTGTTACGTTTATTATCTTCTTCTTTTTTAATAAAGGTTGTTCTTTCTAATTGTTTTATTTTTAAAATCTATTATTACCGTAAATTATTAAAATAATATTTATGAATTGCAATATTTGAATTTTTTGTCGTACATTTCTCAAAGTTTTTAATATTGCAAAAATGTCCCTCTTGCTATCCGGACCTAGAAGTATTTGTTATTCTACTTATTTTCTTAAATTTTCATATAGTTTTTCAAAATTTTTAGGACTTTACATGTTATATCTGGTAAGCTATTGGGATTATCGTTCTATCTCTCATTTTCAAGCAATTTAGGGTTTACGCCAATTTGACTAGAATTTGTTACCTTGTTTATTCTATCTTTGTTTTATATTGCAATTGGCTTTGGCGCACATAAGATATACTCAATAGTATGGTTTGATTTGGTTCAAAGGGAAAATTGAACCAAATGGAATCACATACACTCCTACCCAGTCTAAAGAGAACGTTTCTTGAGTTCTTTTCATAAGAGATTCCTGGTTTAAGAATTTTCATTAATATCATTTGTTGATTTTCTTCCATTAAATTTCTTTCTAATTTACCTAATTAGGTACCATTTTCTCAATAATGAATTTTGATCAACTATTAAGATCATTATGAACCATTATCAATATTATTGTAATTTGTACAAGTATCATGATAATTATTTCTATGTTTAAGAGTTGGAGATATTACACGGCGATAATGTGCACTCATGTATATTCCAAAATTCAAAATAATTATATGACTAATTATTCAAATTGCCATTATCATACTCACTACAATTCTAAGCAAGATCAAATGAAAAACTAAGTAGAGAACATGACTGCTAAATAGTTACTAGTGTGCATGAACTTGTATAATTATACTAGTTTTCTACCTTTAAATAATTTTTATATCCTGCTCTATGATTAATGGAGCTTGCAACTATGTAATGATAAACTATTGAGCATAGTGCAACATCTTTTTTAATGATTCATATGCTCATCATTTTATTTCAAGTAAGTATTTCATTGTACTGATTTATCTAACACATTTGTGATGTAGCATAAAGTGATAACCACACACAATGTAATTCTTATTCCTAATAAAATTTGACAATCATCCTTGTAACACTATTTAATAAGTATTTATATGCTAGGGAATTTTAAGCTAGTAAGGAAACTAAATGAAAATAGAATAGGAAATTGAATCAATGAAACTAGACTTTCCTAATCTAGACATAGTATGAAAATAAATGATTTCGACCATGACCCTTACACCAAATAGCTTAGTGGTTTGGTCTAAGTCAAAGTAGATTCAAATTAGTCACTATTGACATATTTTGAGCTTTGTCACTCTTCATAGTAAAAAACTTATGAAGCTTTAAAGTTAAGCATCCAAAATTAAGTCTTTTTCTTGGAACACTTGATTTTGATAGCTTTTAACATAGTTGGAACACTATTTTTGAAGGGTTATTAGGTCATAACTTGTAGTTTTGATGTCTTATTCTAGAGTCTTTGATTCTTCTTCTTTTGTAGCTTCTAATGGTTAAATTGTTCCGTGACTTGTAAACTTAATTTATCTATGTCAATTTCCTCAACTTAGGAAAAACTCAACCTCAAGTTTAGGTGCAAAGGTATTGTGGATTAATGAAACATAGACAAATTTTCCACATTAAATATTTTGGAAATGTCTAAACTATCATGAAGATTAATTTTATAAGCATTATCATTAATCTTCCGAGGAACTTTATATGTACCATTTCTTAATTGTAATTTACCATAAGTTTTGATTGGAGACCTCTCCTTTCTAAGATGGATCATAACTTATTCTTCCACATTAAAAGTCTCAAGCTTCATGTGCTTATCTATAGTAGATTTATACTTTTGATTCATAGCCTCTAACTTCTACTTCACTTGATGGGAAATTCAGGTATGCTCTGATACCAAATGATGCGGATTCGGGCATGCTCTGAAATCCAAATGATGCGGTTTCCGGTATGCTCTGAAACCAAATGATTCGAAAACGGATTCGAATTCCTTCACACAAACCAAAACGTCAAGAACAATCAAATGACACAAATTTTTAGGGTTTTCTGGATTTTGGTACTAACGAATAAAATCAAAGATATGGATAAAATTATCAATCTATAAATGCTAAGATTGATAAAATTAAACTATTTCGCAATCAAATCATAGAACGATAGAGACCATGTTCTATAAATCAATCACTATGGTTAAAGAATTCAATAACGATGCTCGCCATAAATTCTATAGGAACCAAGAATTTGATAAGAATAATACGAATATAGTGAAAATCAATTCTCAATATTCTCAAATCTCCAAAAGAAGACTCACACCGCTCAAGTGTCTCTGTTTTACAAACAAAATAACATTCTTCCCCATCATTAGCATCATTCCTATTGTTGTTGTTTTGAACACTTCCTTGTGACGACATCTCTACCCTTCAATAGTCAGCAATAGAAATTCACCAACAACCCAATTCCCAACAACAACCCCAAACACCAATTTCACAACAATTCAACACCCAACAACTGAATTCAGCAAAAATATTCACAAAACCCCCAATTCTCAACAACAGAACAATCACCAATTCTCAGCAATACAATTCACAAAATAAATTTCCAAATTTCCCAACCAGTAGCAGTATTGAATTAAAACTACAATTGAATTGAGAATCAACAGCCTTACCAATTTAACCCACGATCTGATTGAATCCTTCGCTCTGAACCCTTACAAATCTAACCTAGCTCTGATACCAAATTATGCGGAATTCGGAATGCTTTGAAACCAAATGATTCGAAAACGAATTCGAATTCCTTCACACAAACCAAATCGTCAAGAACAATCAAATGACACAAATTTTTAGGGTTTTCTGGATTTTGGTACTAACAAATAAAATCAAAGATATGGATAAAATTATCAATCTATAGATGCCAAGATTGATAAAATTAAACAGTTTCGCAATGAAATTATAGAACGATAGAGACCACGTTCTACAAATCAATCACTATGGTTAAAGAATTCCACGAATTCAATAACGATGCTCGCCACAAATTCTATAGAACCAAGAATTTGATAAGAACAACAAAAATAAAGAGAAAAATCAATCCTGATGTGCCTAAATCCACTTGAAATCCAAATACTCAATGATGTAATTGTGAAACCACAATAATAATCTCTTCTAACATCACATTAATCACATATAATCCCACGTGAATAATTCACAATCTCAAATAAAATCTTCAATTCTAAGAACCCCTTTCCACAAGTGATAATCACTCTTCAAGAAGTAATTATAAAGGAAGAAGCGAATTCAAATGCAAAGGATCTCAATTAAGCACAAGAATTCGAAAATAATAGGAAGGAAATCTATCCAAGAACTATCTCAATTCACCCCTACATATGACACACTAGAAAAGAAAAGAAATCACAACAAAATGAAATTCATATTACTTACAATTTCAAGGTGTTGCACTCGCCACAATTTTAACTCTTGGGATTGAAATTGATAAGAGTCTAATGACAATTAGGAAACCCTAATCCTAACGTGAAATGTACTCTCAAATATGTAAAAATTAGCCTCCTCAAACCCTCTCTTAACCAAGTATTTATACTTGCTACTCCTAAGGTTAAAAAGTGCTCAAAATTACAAGTTTGCCACTTTTAAGGTGGCTATCCCTAAATGAAAATTACAAGGAAATAAAAGTGTTCCAAAACCAAAATAGTTCATAAAAAAATTACAAGATACAAAATAACATAAGTCTTCACGATCCAATGCCTCGTAATAGAAAAACAATTGCAGCGGGTCTTTGATTGTCATCATGAAAAATGTTCTGTGTCCAACAGGAGTTGTAGGACATATTGGCATCCCATGGAGAATTATCATTGTACCTGTAAGATTATTCTCAAATTTTTATTAGAAATAAAGACATAAGGTAAATATGAGCAATCTGGATCATCATCCAAATTGGGTTCTGAAAAGGTTAACAGTGTCAGAAATTTTCCCATCATCTCCTCGGGCTTTTGAAAGATTTGCCCTCAAATCTAGAGGATCAGTTGTGGAACTGAACCCTAGTATCTTTGTTATCCTACTCTTCTGGCTAATAATGGTAGTGGATGGATTTCTGATTTGTTTCTGAAAAACATGGACCTCAGATGGAGTCATCGGTAATAGAACTATGCATGACTCGCCCATGCTGAACATGTAGGTATTTTCAAACCCATCATGTATCACTCGTCGATCATACAACTAAAGCCGATCCAATAGTAAATGGAATGCATACATAGGGACTATATCACACAGGATCTCATCATGATAATTCTGCCCGACATTCACAGGAACCTTTGCCCTATGGGTAACATGCATACTACCTCTATTATCCAGCCAATGCAAGTGATAAGGACTAGGATGTAGAATAGTAGACAGTTATAATTTGTCTACCAGTGCAGCAGATATAACATTCGTGCAACTACCACTATCGATGATGAGTACACAAAGGTTACCTCTGATTCAGCAAGAGGTATGAAATATGTTCTCCCTCTGAATATCACTGGTATCAGGAGATATAGATAAAGCCCTGCATAACACATTAAGGGATAGATATTTTCCTCCTGTATGCTCCTCAGGCGCGTTTGCAGTTTGATCATCATAATATTCCTATAGTGCTGTTGGTAGATCTGTAGGTTCAATCTGATCATGATCATCCTCAATATCCTCCCCAGTGTCTTCCATAACAGCCATCACCCTCTTATTTGGACACTGTTTAGCCATATGCCCAAATCCCATGCATCCCACTAGTAGATCCAGCAACAGTCTGCCTCATTTCTGGGGCCATGACCTCTTTACCTTTCCCAGTGGGTAAATTTTCTCTCATAATGGTTGAGGTAGTAATGTCCACTGCCTTTACTCCCTCACCTATCGCCTTTGTTCCCCCTGATCGACTGTCAGCTAATATGGGTCTATTAACAGTACTAGGCCTACTGCTCGGAGCCTTAAAGAAGTTGGACCTCCTTTGTCTCTCTACTTTTAAGGCCAACTGAATAGCCTCATCAAGTGTAGTATAGCGCTGCAGTTCAACAATACACGCTATTTCATATTTTAGACCTGAGACAAAATGTGCTACAGTTTGTTCTGGAGGCTCAACAGACCCACACCTAATCATAAGGGTCTCAACTTCCTGTACATAATCATCCACTGTTTTGCCCCCCTACCTTAATGTTTGCAGTCGCATAAACAACTCCTGTTTGTAGTGCTCAAGAATGAACCTTTTCCTTAGTAATCTTTTCATGTCCCTCCAAGTCTGAACCTCAGCCTCTCCATCCCGACGCCTGCTGATAATCAAATTCTTCCACCAGAGTGCAGCGTACCTTACAAACTCAATAGCAGCCAATCGGACCCCGGTACTGTCATCGATCTCATAACATTCGAAGAGACCTTCAACCTTATCCTCCCAGTCTAAGTATTCATCTGCCGATCCCTTGCCATCATAGGATGGCATCTGTAGTTTCACATATTCCAAACCTCGAGGTGGCCTGAAATCCCTATTCTGATTTGGGTTTGCCCTAAAATTATCATCCCTTTCTTCCCTGTTTGGAAGATGCTCCTCACCCATCCTTCTATATTCCCATCTCCCATTACTCTATTTCGATGAGGATTTTTTGGAGCTACTCGAGGTGGTGCCGGTTGGTTTACCACTGGTGGTTGTGGTAATGTCATTCTCTCAACTCTAGTTGCCAGTGTAGCAACTATGGTAGTAAGATCCTGGAGTTATTCTTCCAAAGTTCTCCTACCTGCCACATTACAACCCTGACCTCCACCAACCTGACTATTGGCTTCATCACCAATTCCCCCATTCACACTGTTATTTGACATAGTTGTAGACCTCCGTATACTGATCCTCAAAACAATTTGACTCAAGGGCATACACTCCACTACTACACTTCCCTTAACTCCACACAATAGCAACTACAAAAAAGACAAACAAACAAACCCACTTAACTTTACAATTATGTTATTGTAACTCACGTGTAATACTCTTCTCCACCACACGTCACAACAACACGGTGTAACAAATTTAACTTCCATAAGCCACTCCACGGCAACACATAAGTAACAACAACAATAAAGATGAGTTACTTCCATGACAACAACACAAGGGATAATAACAACAAGTGGGCTTCCACTTCCACGGCAAATAATGACAACAAAGGACAAATATGTTACTTTCCACAAATGTATTTCGAATTCCACAATAGGCGGCAACTTCAATTTGAAATTCAAACCACTTCACTAATTGTAAGCCTTCTTCAATTGGTAAGCAATGAATTCAAATTCAAATAGCACTCATTAACTCCCACAACTTAATGGCATGTGTTTGAATTCAAATAAATTCCTTACTCATCAAAACTCAATGCAAATCTGTAAATTGCACTTCTCCAATTCAGAATTACACAATGGAAATCAAAACAACAAGCTACACAACCTCCTTCACACCACAACTAGTCACGGCAAGGATTGGTAAGTTTTTCAAGTTCCAAAAGTTGTTGAATTAAACAACACTTCTATGCTTTTGCCCTTCCACGAAAATTATTGAACATAAGATGATACAACAATCTTCCCAATCCAACTCCAACAAACAGTAAATTAAATTCCAAGCCAAGGTAATTTTGCAAGCTCAAAACCACAACAACAACACAATTTGCGGTTTTCACTATATCAACCCTAATTGATGATTAATTCCATGAAATCAAATAAAACCAATCCCTTCTCTCAACATGTGCTCTGATACCAAAAAGATGATGTGCCTAAATCCACTTGGAAGCACAATTAAAAGACTCAAGAAAAACAAACTCAAGTCAACAACAAAAGTGGTTCCAAAAAGGGAAAAATTGCGTGAACCCTAGCGAAAGTGCAATGAAATCCAAATACTCAATGATGCAATTGTGAAACCACAATAATAATATATTCTAACATCACATTATTCACATATAATCCCATGTGAATAATTCACAATCTCAAATAAAATCTTCAATTTTAAGAACCCCTTTCCACAAGTGGTAATTACACTTCAAGAAGTAATTATAAAGGAAGAAGCAAATTCAAATGCAAAGGATCTCAATTAATCACAAGAATTTGAAAATAATAGGAAGCAAATCTTTCCAAGAACTATCTCAATTCACCCCTGGATATGACACACTAGAGAAGAAAAGAAATCACAACAAAATGAAGTTGATACTACTCACAATTTCAAGGTGTTGCACTCGCCACAATTTCAATTCTTGGGATTGAAATTGATAAGAGTCTAATGAAAATTAGGAAAACCTAATCCTCACGTGAAATGTACTCTCAAATCTGTAAAAATTAGCCTCCTCAAATCCTCTCTTAAGCAAGTATTTATACTTACTACTCCTAGGGTTAAAAAGTACTCAAAATTACAAGTTTGCCACTTTTAAGGTGGCTATCCCTAAATGAAAATTACAAGGAAATAAAAGTGTTCCAAAACCAAAATACAACCAAAATAGTTCATAAAACAATTACAAGATACAAAATAACATAAGTCTTCATGATCCAATGCCTCGGAATAGAAAAACAATCGCAGCGGGTCTTTAATTGTCATCCTCAAAAATGTTTTGTATCCAATAGGAGTTGTAGGACATATTGGCATCCCATAGAGAATTATCATTGTACCTATAAGATTATTCTTAAATTTTTATTAGAAATAAAGAAATAAGGTAAATATGAGCAATTTGGATCATCATCCAAATTGGGTTCTGAAAAGGTTGACAGTGTCAAAAATTTTCCCATCAAATCCCCAATATTCAAAGATATCCAAAGAGGATTCACACCACTCAAGTGTCTCTATTTTACCACCAAAAAAAAATGTTCTCCCCGAAAAAAACCCTAAGGATGCCTATTTATATCATCATAAAAAAAATTGGGCGAAAACATTCAAGGCCGACCAAAGGCCAGCGCCAAAAGCTAACGGCCTTCACTTTGGTCGGTACCAAAAGCCAGCAGCCTTCACTTAGGCCGGCTCCAAGGCCAGCGGCCTTGAAGCTAACTCGGCCGACCATTATTCAGGGCCGGCTTAAGGCTGGCCGATCTTCGCCTTGGGTCCTCCCGACATCTTTGTCCTCCTAATTTGGTCCTCGTACTGCCACCTAGAGCTCGGATGAACTTTGTTTTCTCTCATATTCCTTCCACTACTAGCATCAGATTCACTACTAGAGTGTCTCCCCTTAATTCCTGTACCACTATGGCTTCTTCTATCCCTAACCTCCAATCTCTCCATAATCAATAAGATTTTCTTGGATTTGATTGAACTTAGCTAAACATATGATGTGAAGGAGTTTGAGACACTAATGGCAAGATGTGATATTAGGGAATCATCAGATGAATCCATAGCTCATTTCATCAATAGGTTGAAGATGGATATTGCCAGTGTAGTGGAACTCCAGCATTATCATACTCTTGAGGATGTGATTAAATTAGCTAGTCGAGTTGAGTGGCATCAGCGCAGGCGGGATTAGAAATGGTGGGATCAGAAATCATATCAACACCATAAGTTAGATGATGGTGAGAGGGAGAAGGAAAGGAAGGAAAAGGGAAAGCAGTTGTTAGTGAGGTTGTTGACCAAACACAACAAAAGAGGAGCAGGGATATCAAATGTTTCAAGTGTTTAGGACTTGGCCATATTGCTTCTCAATGTCCTAATAAAAGGGTTACAGTCATCAAAAGGGACAAAGTTGAGAGTGAGGAAGAAGAACAAAAGAGTACTGAGGCAGAAGAGGAAGATGAAGACATTATAGCGAGTCCAGTACAGTGAGACTTGCTAATGGTTCAACAGGATGAAACTGTTCCTAATTAGAGGGCTGATTTATTCCATATCCGGGGCATAGTATAGGGAAAGACTTGTTTGATTATGGTTGACATAGGCAGTTGCACTAATTTTGTTCAACAAACTGGGTTACTAAGTTGGGTTTACAGGTGGAGCAGCATCTAAGACCTTATGCACTTCATTGGTTGAGTCCACAGGGAGCTGTTCATGTACACAAACAGGTTCGTGTTCCATTGCTTATTGGTGATTATACTGACGAAATTGTTTGTGATGAAGCTCCCATGGAAGCTACACATTTGATCCTTGGAAGACCTTGACAGTATGACCTCAGAGCCAAGTATGATGGATACACCAATGAGTATACCATTCAGCAACAGGACAAGACATATAAGCTTCTTCCTATGAGTCCAACTGAAGTACAACACACAAGATTGATTTTCCTTAAGAAGCCCAAGGGAAAGAGGAGTTTGTTTATGTGGTCTAGTAGGATGGATGATACAGATTTGAGGTCGAATCATTTTCAACATGGAGGGAATGATACGATCCCAAGAGCCCAGATATGAGCAACAAAGAAAACAAAGTTCATTCGAGCTTTAGGTGGCAGGACGGGGACCAAAAAAGGAGGACAAAGACGTCGGGAGGACCTAAGGCGAAGATCGGCCAGCCTTAAGCCGACCTTGAATAAAGGTCGGCCGAGTTAGCTTCAAGGCCGTCGGCCTAAGTGAAGGCCACTGGCTTTTGGTGCCAGCCTAAGTGAAGGTCACCGGCTTTTGGTGCCAACCTAAGTGAAGGCCGTCGGCCTTGAGCCGGCCTTGAATGTTTGTGCCTAATTTTTTTTAGGATGATATAAATAAGAGTCTTTAGGGTTTTTTTCGGGGAGAACATTTTTTTTTTTGTTGTAAAACAGAGACACTTGAGTGGTGTGAATCCTCTTTAGATATCTTTGAATATCAGGGATTGATTTTTCTCTTTATTCTTGTTGTTCTTATCAAATTCTTGGTTTTATAGAATTTGTGGCGAGCATCGTTATTGAATTCGTGGAATTCTTTAACCATAGTGATTGATTTATAGAACGTGGTCTCTATCGTTCTATAATTTGATTGTGAAACAGTTTAATTTGATCAATCTTGGCATCTATAAATTGATAATTTTATCCATATCTTTGATTTTATTTGTTGGTACCAAAATCCAGAAAACCCTAAAAATTTGTGTCATTTGATTGTTCTTGACAAATTGGTTTGTGTGAAGGAATTCGAATCCGTTTTCGAATCATTTGGTTTTAGAGCATTCCGAATTCTACATCATTTGGTATCTGAGCATACCTGAATCCGCATCATTTGGTATCAGAGCATACCCGAATTTCCCATTGAACTTCTACTTCACTTCCTTATGAACTTCAATAACCTATTTTATCATATGTTTAGCTGAAAAAAATGGTTTTTCCATCCTTTGGTAGCTTGCTTAAACTAAAAAGCATGTTAAGGAACCTTAGTATATGCAACAAAAAATGTTGATCTTTTTATCAAACATTGTTATAAGCAAATTTTATACTGCTAATGCAATATCCCATTACTTCAGTTTACCTCCACAAATACTAATCTAATTTCCTCATGTCTTATTCACAACTTTAGTCTACCCATCAATTTGAGGATGAGTTATACTACAAAAGTTTAAATGAGAACAAAAATTTTTCTATAAAGTTCCCCAAAAGCAACTCGAAAACCTACTATCTCTATCAAAGGTAATCGACTTTGGAACTCTATGCCAATGCATAACTTGAAGAATAGTCTAGCAACATTAATTGCATCAGAATTCTTTTGAAGAGGAATGAAATTAGCTATTTTAAAAAACTATCAATCACCACAAAAAATATAATCAGTCCCTCTTCGAGTTCTAGGCATTCCTAATATAAAATTCTTGGATAAATCTTCTCATATATTTCCAAGAACTAGTAAAGGCATATATAATCTTATATTTTTAGATTACCTCTTTGCTCTCTAATACACCATACATCTTCTAACAAACTTGTAAACATCATTTCTCAACTATAGCCAATAAAATCTCTCTTTAACTGTTGATAGAGTCTTATCATGACCTAAATGTCTTGCTAGTCCTCCTCTATGCAACTCCTAGATAACTTGCTCTCTAAGAGATGTTCTTTGCCAAGCACAATTGATTCTTATGTATCAAGTATCCATCATGTGCATCAATTGTTTGATTTTGAGAAATCTTCCATATTTCAGCAAAATCCTCATCATACTCATACTTACCCTTTAGTTACTTAAATCCTACGATCTCATTACACAATGTAAGCAATACAGATGCACTTGAAATCAATGCATCCATAACTCTACTATGAACACTAGACTTTTGTTTCAATATGGAAGGAAACTTCTATAGAAATTGACACCAACTAGCATCCATGTTGCTTCTACTCCTATTTTAACCATTGAGGTATTTTAATGCCTCATAGTTAGAATACGACATAGACTTCTTAGCTATCAAGTTGTGTTCGCAAGCCTTAAGAGCTTATACCACAAAGTAGAATTACTTGTTGTAAGTACTCCACTTTTGTCTAGCCTCACCCAACTTATCATTAAAGAATGCTATTGGTCTCATTTATTAGGATAGATTAATCCCTATCCCCACTCCACTAACATTGCATTGTACTTTAAACAACTTGTTAAGGTCAAGCAAGGTTAAAATTGGTATAGTGCATAGCTTTTCCTTCAAAATTGCAAAACAATTGGCTACCTCATCACCCCATTGAAACTTCCCTATCTTTAAATACTTTATCATTAGCATAGCAATAGTGATAAAATTTCTGATAAGATGCTTGTAGAAAGTGTTCAATCCAATGAAACTTTGCAATTTTAACACACTCTTCAGTGTAGGCCCTTATCTTTGAATCATCTAGTTATATCCCTTCAATAGACACAACAAACCCCAAGAATAATAGCTTATTTGTTATAAAGCTTCACTCATGAAGGTTAATACATAATTTATGCATCTTTAATGTAGATAACAGTTATCTTAAATGCAATAAATGCTCTTTTTCTAAATTGCTATAGATCAAAATGTCTTCAAAATACACTATAATAAACTTTCCTATAAAGCTTTTAGCATATGGTTCACCAAACACATGAAGGTACTAGGGGTATTTGACAGTCCAAGCAACATCACTAACAATTCATATTGTCACACTAGTAGGAAACCCTGATCATAACAACCTATCATGAATGCTTAACCATGGTTAAATACTCGCAAAGCATCTACACTAACTACTGGAATATAATAAAATATATACAAATGATAGTCTCATAAATATTATGGATACATAGGTTCAAAAATGCATATAGGTTAAGTTCAACAAAAAGTGTAATAATTACATATTAGGTCCATATCTAGTAGAATTACAAAAGTGAGAGTATTCAAAAAGTTACATTTATAAAAAGCTATCTTAGGTGACTTTATATTATTCTCCCCTCCTTACCACTAATCACCTTTCCAAAAGGACTTGATAATACTTGCTGATGAGAGCCATGATGGGAGCAAAGCCAGAAGAGGGAATGTAGATCCTCTTGAAGTGCCACCTGGACCAATCACAAGAAATCGAGCGAAACGATTCAAGGAAGCACTTAACGGGTTGATAAAGGATTTCCATGAAGTCGAAAAGGATTGGAGCAATCATGAAGTTGGAAAGGATTGGAACAACCATGGGAAGGCCCTTGCTCTTGTACAAGTCACACCGGATATGGGGTGAAGAGGGCGTGTCTTTACAAGGCACGGTCGTGTAGGAGTCTGGAGGATACATAAAATCATACATGGTTCAAAGGCACAGCCGTGTATGGTGTCAAGAATTTCCATAGAAAGATACACGACTAGAAGTACACGGTCGTGTATATTGTCGAAAAGTTCCACAGAATTATGCATGGCCAAAGCACACGACCGTGTATCTCCCCGACGCCGGCCTTCATGTCTTGTTTTTGTTATTTTTACGCAACTTATTGAAGTGATGTCGTTTTGGGCTTTATTGTTACGAATTGTAAACCCTAGTATAAAGCTCCTAGGGTTTAGAACAGATAGAAGATAGAATATACAACATTGAAAGTTTGAAAACACTTTTGAGAGAATTCCTCTCTTGGTTCTTTAAAGAACTAACCTAGAACTTATCAGATTTTATTTCCGTGGCATTCATCCCGACTTATCAATCAGTCTTTCATCCCGATTGTGGTGTCTTCATATTATACTAAGGTTCTTATCTCACTTATAGACAACGGGTCGCGATGATGTGCCTAAACACACTTGAAAGCACAATCAAAAGACTTAAGAAAAACAATCTCAAGTCAAGGCAAAACCGAATCCAGAAAAGGGCAATTTCACGTGAACACCTTGTAGAATTTGATGGAAATTGTTATTCAAATGATTCAATTGTAATCTCTAATGATAATATTAACCAAATAACCACAAGAGAAGATGAAGTTCACGAAAATCAGATCAAAAGGAAGCAATAAACCAATTAAATCCACTTTCCCTTTCAATCACTAGTTCACGCCAACAATAACAAGAAAATATGAAATCCAAGTGTTCAATGAAACAATCAATCTTATAAGATTTTTGTTCACGAAATTAGAACCACAAATAGATCCAAGAAAGATCCAAATCTACCCTAGATATGACTCATTAGAGAAGAAATGAACAACAACAAAGATGAATCGATATTACTCACGATTTCTCCTTGTTGTACTCGCCACAATTTCAACTTCTTGGGATTGAAATTGATAAGAGAATTTGGAATTAGGAAAACCCTAAGCCCTCTCACGAAATGTGAAGTGTTTATTCTGCAAAATTAGCCTCCTCAAACCCTCTCTTAAGCAAGTATTTATACTTGCTACTCCTAAGGTTAAAAAGTGCTCAAAATTACATGTTTGCCACTTTTAAGGTGGCTAACCCTGAATGAAAATTACAAGGAAATAAAAGTGTCCCAAAACCAAATACAACCAAAAAATAGTTCATAAAAATGAAAAATACATAAAAGAAATGCTCTTCAAGATGCTGGTCTTCTATAGGATCCATCGGCCCAGCTCATCGCCGGTTCAGGTCGGTCCATGGATAACTCTCAAGCTCAGTTTAAGTGAGTTTGTCCATTGCCCTGTAAAGCATGATAAGTATTCCTATTGGAATATAAAATACATGAATAAGATAAAAGATGTTAGTAAACGAATAATTCCAGGGTCGATTTGCTCAAAATGGGCCTTCATCGCCAAGATTCGAAATCCTTTAGTTTTTGCCCTAATGATAAGTCTTCTTGGATTTTGATTCCTATCACGCGGTTTCCACTTGAAGGTGTTTGGCATCTTAGGTAACGAATTCCGAACGTATTGGTATTGGGTTTCGTCACACGTTAGCGTGGTTCGTATCAGTTAGGAATCCGATCAAATAGATCTCGTATCAGTTTGGTATCAGAGCTTAGGTTTATTAAACATCGGTTCGGTTTGAGGAAGGTAACATCAAAACCCTAACTCCAATCGTTCATATCAATTGTTAGTATTCAATTTATAGTATTAATTGTCTATTGAAAGTGTAGTACCTACTATTCAATTTTGTTACAAAAAAAAAAAGAACAATCACGACACAAAAAAAGGAGCGTGATCAAGAGCAACAATAAAGACAAAAAAAAAATTCGGAAAGAAAAAGAGGAAATTTACGAGCCCTAGAGTTGTTTTGAATTCTACGGAAGGGAATTGGTGTAGTTTGGGTTAGTTCCAAGAGAATTGAGAAGAGGAATTGGTGAGTTGCTATCATCATTGCTTGTGAGAATACACGAGTGACTGTGTGATATCATCCTTTGAGCGAAACACGTAAGGGAGTGTTCCGTGAGGCTTAATTATATATATTTGTGTTAGTACTAATATTTTCTGCAGGAACTATGTCGAGGCAACATTCTCCTGAAAGTGAGAGAGGAAGGTTTGATGCTAGGTTAGTGATTGAGGCGTTGAGGGGTGAGATGAAGAGAACTTTCTAGGAGGGAATGGAACAAATTCATGAGACGGTAGAGCAAAGACTAGAGCAATCTAAAAACGTCTTCTAAGGGCGTAAGAGGGAGAGTTATTCTAGGAGAGTACCAAGGGGTGGAGATGAAATGTCGGATGATGAATTTGATGAGCCTTTTGTCGGGAGTTATCGAGGATATAGTGGTAGGAATAGAGGAACTAGGGATTGGGAAGATAGAGGAGATAGGAATAGAGAGGATAATCAATTAAGTAGTATAAAGATGAAGATTCCTCCTTTTCAAGGGAAGAATGATCCCGAGGCGTACTTAGAGTGGTTGAAGAAGGTAGAGATGGTGTTTGATTGTCATAACTATAGTGGGAGAAAGAAAGTGAAACTTGCTGCCATTGAATTTTCGGATTATGCCATAGTGTGGTGGGATCGACTAATGTTGAATCGAAGAAGGATTGGCGAACCACCTATTGAGTCTTGGGAAGAGATGAAAAGGGTGATGAAGAAGCGGTTTGTGCCTGCGTATTACTATCGTGAATTGCACAACAAATTGCAAACTCGTAGGTAAGGAAGCAGAAGTGTGGATGAGTATTTCAAGGAGATGGAAGTTACGATGATCAGGGCGAATGTAGAGGAGGATAAAGAGGCTACCATGGCTAGATTTCTTGTTAGGTTGAATAGAGAAATTCAAAATGTTGTTGAATTGCAGCATTATGTAGAATTAGAGGATATGGTTCATATGGCTATAAAGGTTGAGAACCAACACAGGCGGAAAGGTAGTAGTAATGTACGGTTTCAACAGGGTACTGGTTCATCCACTTGGAAGACTAACCAATGGAAGAAGGAAGAAAAGCCTTTACCCACCAAACCAAAAGGAGAGCTGAGACAAGCGGGTTCTACTCCTAGTAACCAAGGTAACCCTGATTCTTCTACTTCCAAAAATCGTGACATTAGATGTTTTAAATGCCAAGGTAGAGGCAATATTGCTAGTCAATGTCCGAATAGACATGTTATGATTTTGCGTGATAATGGTGAGTATGAGACTGAGGGGGATAGTGAGGAAGATGATATGCCTCCATTAGAGGACGTTAGTGATGATGAGGAGCCTGCAGTAGGGAGGTTAGTGGTAGTAGTGAAGCAAGCTTTGAATGTGCAGGTGAAGAAAGAAGAGGAGGTGCAAAGAGAGAATATATTTCATACTAGATGTTATCTAGGAGATCATATTTGCAGTTGGATCATTGATGGAGGAAGTTGCACTAATGTGGTGAGTAATTTTATTGTTGAGAGGTTAAGACTCAAGACTACTAAACACCCTAGCCCATATAAATTGCAGTGGTTGAATGATAGTGGCGAGACTAAGGTGAGTAAGCAAGCCTTGATTGCTTTTCGCATTGGTAGGTATGAGGATGAGGTGTTGTGCGATGTGGTGCCAATGCAAGCATGTCATGTGTTATTGGGGAGGCCATGGCAATTTGATAGGAAGGTTGTTCATGATGGCTTTTCTAACAAGTATACGCTTGTTCACCAGGGGAAAAACTTTAATCTTAAACCTTTAACACCTAAGCAGGTGTATGAGGATCAGTTGCAGCTACAACAGTCTTTTGCAAAACATAAGGTGAGTGAAAAATAGAGGGAGAGTGAGAGAGCAAAAGACAATGAGAAAGAAAAGGAATACAAAAGTTGAACTCAAAAGGAAAAAGAGAGGAAGGCTGGAAAGAGTGTAAGAGACCAAATTGAAGGGGGATCAACTTTGGTGGTGAGTGAAAAGGAGAGTGCAGCCTTGCAAAAGGAGAGTTGTGTGACAAGAGAGAGCGTAGTGAGGAGAGCGTTAGTGATGAAGCAACCTATGTTGTTGCTGGTTTTTAAGGAAACATGTCTGAATACTAACGAACTATCTAACTCTTTGCTTAGTGTGGTTGTGTCTATTGTGCAGGACTTTGAAGCTGTCTTCCCTGAGGAGATTCCAAAGGGATTACCACCTATTCGTGGTATTGAGCACCAAATTGACCTTGTACCCGGAGCATCGATTCCAAGCAAGCCAACTTATAGGAGCAATCCGGAGGAGACAAAGAAACTCTAAAGGCAGGTCGATGAATTAATGGAGAAGGGGTACGTGAGGGAAAGCATGAGCCCATGCGTAGTGCTTATGATTTTGGTGCCTAAGAAGGATGGGTCATGGAGAATGTGTGTTGACTGCCGCGCCATCAACAACATCACGGCAAAGTATCGTCATCCCATTCCTCGCTTAGATGACATGTTAGATGAGTTACATAGGTCTAGTGTCTTTTCCAAAATTGATCTGAAAAGTGGATATCACCAAATTATGATGAAAGAAGGTGATGAAAGGAAAACCGCATTCAAAACGAAATATGGATTGTATGAGTGGTTAGTAATGCCTTTTAGTTTAACTAACGCACCTAGTACTTTTATGAGACTTATGAACCATGTTTTGAGGACTTTTATTGGCAAATTTGTGGTTGTCTATTTTGATGATATTCTCATTTACAGCAAGAGTTTGGAAGACCATATATCTCACTTGAGGGATGTTTTAGAAGTGCTTCGAAAGGAGCAATTATATGCTAACCTCAAGAAGTGAACTTTTTGCACAGACAAACTTGTGTTTCTTGGTTTTGTTGTTAGTGCACAGAGAATACAGGTTGATGAAGAAAAGATTCGTGTGATCCAAGAATGGCCTAGTCTAATTACTGTAAGTAATGTGCAGAGTTTCCATGGACTAGCGAGTTTTTACAGGAGATTTGTGAAGGATTTCTGCACCAATGTAGCACCACTTACTGAGGTAATTAAGAAGAATGTGGGGTTCAGATGGGGAAAGCAACAAGAGAAGGCCTTTTAGACGCTTAAAAATAAGCTGACTCAGGCGCCATTACTTGCTTTACCTGACTTTGCTAAAATGTTTGAAATTGAGTGTGATGCTTCAGGATTAGGTATTGGAGCAGTGCTCATGATGAGAGCCAAGCTGGAAGAAGAAATGTGGATCCTCTTGAAGTGCCGCCTGGACCGATCACAAGAAATCAAGCGAAACGATTCAAGGAAGCACTTAATGGGTTGATAAAGGTTGTCTATGAAGCCGGAAAGGATTGGAGCAATCATGAAGTTGGAACGGATTGGAACAACCATAGGAAGACCCTTGCTTTTATACAAGTCACACCGAATATGGGTTGAAGAGGGCATGTATGTTCAAGGCACGGCCGTGTAGGAATTCCAAGATTGCACAGAATCATACACGGCTAGATATACGGCTAAAAGGCACGGCCGCGTATGGAGTCAAGCAAATCCACAGGAAGGTACACGACCAGAAGTACACGGTCGTGTATGTGGCCAGAATGTGCACAAAAAAGTACACGGCCAAAGTATACGGTCGTGTACACGACCGTGTATCCCCTACCGGCCAGCTTGTTCTGTTTTCGTGTTTTTACGCAACTTATCTAAGCTACGTCGTTTTGGACTTGTTTTTCACGAATTGTAACCCTAGTATAAAAGCTCATAGGGTTTAGAACAACTTAGAATTTACATCTTTGAACATTAAACACTTTTTGAGAGGCACCTCTCTTGGTTCTTCAAGAACTAAATCGAACTTATCGGATTAATTTCCCTGACATTCACCCCGACTTATCAATCGGTCTTTCATCCCGATTGTGGCGTCTTCATTTTATACCAAGGTTCTTGTCTCGCTTATAGACAACGGGTCGCGGTTTCCACTTTAGGTGTTTGGGCATCTTAGGCAACGAATTCCGAACGTATTGGTATTGGGTTTCGTCACGGGTTGGCATGGTTCGTATCAGTTTGGTATCAGAGCTTAGGTTTGTCAAAAGATTAATTTCGGTTGAGGAAGGTAATATCAAAAACCCTAACTCCAATCGTTCATATCAATTATCGTATTCAATTTTGTAGTATTGATTGTCTTTTGATAGTGTAATATCGACTAGGCGATTATTACAAAAAAAAAGAGTAAAAATCACAACAAAAAAAAAAGAAGAGAAAAGAAAAGAAAGACAAGAGAAACGTGATCAAAGCAAAACGGAGACAAAAAAAATTCAAATAGAAAAATAGAGGAAAATTTACGAACCCTAGAGTTGTTTTGAATTCTACAGAAGGAAATTGGTGTAGTTCGGGTTAGTTCCAAGAGAATTGAGAAGAGGAAATTGGCGAGTTGATATCATCATTATTTGTGAGAATACACGAGTGACTGTGTGATATCATCATTTGAGTGAAACACGTAAGGGAGTGTATCGTGAGGTTTAATTTTATATGTATTTGTGTTAGTACTAATCTTTTCTGCAGGAACTATGTCGAGACAACATTCTCCTGAAGGTGAGAGGGGAAGGTTTGATGCTAGGTTAATAATTGAGGCGTTGAGGGGCGAGATGAAGAGGATGTTCCAAGAGGGAATGGAACAAATTAATGAGACGGTAGAGCAAAGACTAGAGCAATCCACAAACATATTCCAAGGGCGTAAGAGGGAGAATCGTTCTAGGAGAGTACCGAGGGATGGAGATGAAATGTCGGATGATGACTTTGATGAGCCTTTTGTCGGGAGTTATAGAGGATATAGTGGTCGGAATAGAGGAACTAGGGATTGGGAATATAGAGGAGATAGGAATAGAGAGGATGATAAATTAAGTAGCATAAAGATGAAGATTCCTCCTTTCCAAGGGAAGAATGATCCCGAGGCGTACTTAGAGTGGGAGAAAAAGGTGGAGATGGTGTTTGATTGTCATAACTATAGTGGGAGAAAGAAAGTAAAACTTGCTGCCATTGAGTTTTCGGATTATGCTATAGTGTGGTGGGATCAACTAATGTTGAATAGGAGAAGGAGTGGCGACCCACCTATTGAGTCTTGGGAAGAGATGAAAAGAGTGATGAAGAAGCGGTTTGTGCCTGCGTATTATTATCGTGAATTGCACAACAAGTTGCAAACTCTGAGGCAGGGAAGCCGGAGTGTCGATGAGTATTTCAAGGAGATGGAAGTCACTATGATTAGGGCAAATGTAGAGGAGGATAGAGAGGCTACAATGGCTAGGTTTCTTGCTGGGTTGAATAGAGAAATCCAAAATGCGATTGAATTGCAGCATTATATAGAATTGGAGGATATGGTTCACATGGCTATAAAGGTTGAGAACCAGCACAAGAGGAGAGGTAGTAGTAATGCACGGTTTCAATAGGGTAATGGTTCATCCACTTGGAAGACCAATTAATGGGAGAAAGAAGAAAAGCCTTTACCCACCAAACCAAAAGGGGAGCTGAGGCAAGCGGGTTCTACTCCTGGTAATCAAGGTAACCCTAATTCTTCTACTTCTAGAAATCATGACATTAGATGCTTTAAATGCCAAGGTAGAGGCCATATTGCTAGTCAATGTCCAAATAGGCGTGTGATGATTTTGCATGATGATGGAGAGTATGAGATTGAGGGGGATAGTGAAGAAGATGATATGCCTCCATTAGAGGATGCTAGTGATGATGAGGAGCCTGCAATGGGAAGGCTAGTGGCAGTAGTGAAGCGAGCTTTGAATGTGCAGGTGAAGGAAGAAGAGGAGGTGCAAAGAGAGAATATATTTCATACTAGATGTTATCTAGGAGATCATATTTGTAGTTTGATCATTGATGGAGGGAGTTGCACCAATGTAGTGAGTAATTTTATTGTTGAGAGGCTGGGGCTCAAAACTGTTAGACACCCTAGTCCATATAAATTGTAGTGGTTGAATGATAGTGGTGAGACTAAGGTGAGTAAGCAAGCCTTAATTGGTTTTCGCATTGGTAGATATGAGGATGAGGTGTTATGCGATGTAGTGCCAATGCAAGCATGTCATGTGTTGTTGGGGAGGCCATGGAAATTTGATAGGAAGGTTGTTCATGATGGCTTTTCTAACAAGTATACGCTTGTTCACCAAGGGAAAAGTTTTAACCTTAAACCTTTAACCCCTAAACAAGTGTATGAGGATCAGTTGCAGCTACAACAGTCGTTTGCAAAACACAAGGTGAGTGAAAATCAGAGTGAGAGTGAGAGAGCAAAAGATAATGAGAAGAAAAAGGAATATAAAAGTCAAGATCAAAAGGAAAAGGAGAGGATGGCTGGAAAGTGTGTGAGAGGCCAAGTTAAAGGGGGATCAACTTTAGTGGTGAGTGAAAAGGAGAGGGCAGCCTTGCAAAAGGAGAGTTGTGTGGCAAGAGCGAGTGTAGTGAGGAGAGCGTTAGTGATGAAGCAACCTATGTTGTTGCTGGTTTTTAAGGAAACATGTTTGACTACTAACGACTTATTTAACTCTTTGCCTAGTGTGGTTGTGTCTCTTGTGCAGGACTTTGAAGATGTCTTCCCTGAAGAGATTCCAAAGGGATTACCACCTATTCGTGGTATTGAGCACCAGATTGACCTTATACCCAGAGCATTGGTTCCAAACAAACCAGCTTATAGGAGCAATCCGGATGAGACAAAGGAACTCCAAAAGCAGGTTGATGAGTTAATGGAGAAGGGATATGTGAGAGAAGGCATGAGTCCATGTGCAGTGCCTGTGATTTTAGTGCCTAAGAAGGATGGGACATGGAGAATGTGTGTTGACTGCCGTGCCATCAACAACCTTACGGTAAAGTATCGTCATCCCATTCCTTATTTAGATGACTTCTTAGATTGGTTATATGAGTATAGTGTCATTCCTCGTGAGCCATGGATAAACATTTCCATAGATTTTGTGTTAGGATTATCTAGGCCTAAGCATAGTCGAGATTCTAATTTTGTGGTTATGGATAGGATTTTTAAAACGGTTCATTTCATTCCTTGTCATAAAACTGGTGATGCTATACACATTGTTGATTTGTTCTTTAGAAAGGTAGTGCGTCTACATGGTATACCTAGAAACATTGTTAGTGATCAAGATGAGAAATTTTTGAGTCATTTTTTGAGAGTATTGTGGGAAACGTTGGGAACTAAATGGATGTTTTCAACTATCTGTCACCCACAAATTGATGGGCAAATTGATGTGGTTAACAGGACTTTAATTCAATTGTTAGGGGCAATCATAGAGAAGAACATTAGGACTTAGAAGGATTGTCTACCATTTGTGGAGTTTGCATATAACAGGGCTTTATATAGCACTACTCATTGTTCACCATTTGAGATTGTGTATGGTTTTAACCCATTGGTTCCTATTTATTTATTGCCATTGCCACTTAACAAGCCTGTGAGTTTTGATGCTGATTCTAAGGTAGATTTCGTGAGAAAGCTACATGCACAGGTAAAGATTAGGATTGTAAAACAAAATGCCAGGGTCGCTTCAAGGGTGAACAAGGATAGGAGACCCAAGATTTTTCAGCCTGGAGATTGGGTTTGGGTGCATTTTCAGAAGGACAGTTTTCCATTGCAGAGGAGATCCAAGTTGAACCCTAGGGGAGACGGTCCATTTCCGATGCTTGAGAAAATCAATGATAATGCCTACAAGAAAAATTTACCAGGTGAGTATCCAGTAAATGTCATATTTTATGTTACTGATCTGAGTCCATTTGATGCAGGCAATGATTTGAGGACAAATCCTTTTCAAGATGAGGGGAATGATGAGATCCATGATGAGAGCCAAGCCGGAAGAAGAAATGTGGATCCTCTTGAAGTGCCGCTTGGACCGCAAGCGAAACGATTCAAGGAAGCACTTAACGGTTTGATAAAGGTTGTCCATGAAGCCGGAAAGGATTGGAGCAATCATGAAGTTGGAACGGATTGGAACAACCATGGGAGGACCCTTGCTTTTATACAAGTCACACTGGACACGGGTTGAAGAGGGCGTATATGTTCAAGGCACTGCCACGTAGGAATTCCAAGATTGCACAGAATCATACTCGGCTAGATACATGGCTAAAAGGCACGGCCGTGTATGGAGTTAAGCAAATCTACATGAAGGTACACGACCAGAAGTACACGGTCGTGTATGTGGCCGGAATGTGCACAGAAAAGTACACGGCCAAAGTACACGGTCGTGTACATGGCCGTGTATCCCCTACCGGCCAGCTTGTTTTGTTTTTGTGTTTTTACACAACTTATCTAAGCTACATCATTTTGGACTTGTTTTTTCACGAATTGTAACCCTAGTATAAAAGCTCCTAGGGTTTAGAACAACTTAGAATGATAGGAATAAAAATCCGACAAGACCTATCATTAGGCCAAGAACTGAAGGATTTCAAATCTTGGCGTTGAGGGCCTATTTTGAGTAGATCGACCACGGAATTAGTTATATATTAACCTCTTTTCTATTATTCTTGTATTGTGTTTTCCAACAGGCACACTTATCATATTTTATAAGACGATGGACAAACTCACTCAGACTCAGCTTGTGGGTTATCCATGGACCGACCTGAACCGGCGATGAGTTGGGCCGATGGATCCTATAGAAGACCGGCATCTTGAAGACCATTTCTTTTATATATTTATTCTTTTATGAACTATTTTGGTTTTGGGACACTTTTATTTCCTTGTAATTTTCATTTAGAGCTAGCCACCTTAAAAGTGGCAAACTTGTAATTTTGAGCACTTTTTAACCCTAGGAGTAGCAAGTATAAATACTTGCTTAAGAGAGGGTTTGAGGAGCTTATCATTTTGCAGATTATACACTACATTTCACGTGAGAATTAGGGTTCATACCTTGGTTCCAAACTCTTATCAATTTCAATCCCAAGAGTTGAAATTGTGGCGAGTGCAATATCTTGAAATTGTGAGTTATATCAATTTCATTTTGTTGTGATTTCTTTTCTTCTCTAATGTGTCATATCTAGGGTTGAATTGAGATAGTTCTTGGTCAGAAATACATCTTATTGTTCACGAATTCTTGTGCTTATTTGAAGTAATTATCAAATTGATTCGACTCATCATTGGAGAATTCCCTTGATAACGTGTTCTTTTCAATTGGAAAGGGATTCTTATAATTAAGGATTTTCTTTGTCATTCTGTGGATTATTTGTGTGGATTATATCAGATTAGGGTGTTATTAGAAGAGATTATCATTGTGGTATTACAATTATATCTTTGAGCATTTGGAATTCTTTACATCTTCACTAGTGTTCACGTGAATTTTGCCCTTGTGGATCCGATTTTACCTTGACTTGAGATTGTTTTTTCTTAAGTCTTTTAATTGTGCTTCTAAGTGGAATTAGGCACATCATCTTTTTGGTATCAGAGCACAAGTTGAGAGAAGGGATAAATTATTAGTTAATTTCGTGATTATCATCTTCACTTAGGGTTCTTCATATTTGAACCGAAATTGTGTGTTGTGGATTTGAGTTGCAAAATTGTCTTGATTGAGAATTTAATTTGTTGCTTGTTGAAGTTGGATTGGAGGGATTGTTGTAGCTTCTTGAGGCTAATTATTTTCGTGGAAGGGAAGAATAATAGAAGTGTTGTTAATTCAACAATTTTGTGAAATTGAAAAAAAAAAATTGCCTTTTCTTGCCGTGACTAGCTTGTTGCGTAGAGGAGGCTGTGAAGCTTGTTATTGTGTGAATCCTTGTGCAATTCGGAATTGGAGCATTTGCAATTTCCAGATTTGAAGTGTGTGGGAGAATAAGCATCCATTTGAAATTCAAATACCTTCTTGAAGTTTGAAAGCAATTCATTGAGTAGCATTGAATAAGTGCTATTTGAATTTGAATTGTTTTTTACCATTTGTGGAGAAGGTTGCATTTAGTGGAGTGATTTCAAATTTGAATTTTGTTGCTGCCATTGCTTGTGGTTTATGGTGTGAATTTGTGGAAGTTATGTGGAGTAAGGTGCTGCACATTGAGGCTAAAGTGTGAGAGTGTATTGCAAGGTTAGCAAACCGTGAAGGGGAAGAGTGGTGTTTCAATTGTGAAGTAAAATTGTGTAATGTGTGCATTTTTGGACATTGGAGGAATCATAATTATTATTTTCATATTTTCATAATTGAAAGTGTACATTAAGAGGTCAATTTGAAATCTCAAATACACATTAAGTCATAATTAATTGTGTATCATTTGAATTTGAAAAGCCTCTTACCATTTGTGGAGTTGTGCACTTATTGAACAAGTTGCCTTATCTTGTGTTGAAGTTGCGGTTTTGGTTGTATTTTGTGGAAGTGACTTATGCCATGGTTAGAGGAGTATAGTTGGAGTTAAATTCTTGTTAATTTAGTAGAGATTGTGTACATTTGATATTGGTTATTGTATGTGTTGTTAAGGACTTTGTTAGTAGTGGCGTAAAGCATCTTGAATCGTGAGCATAAGGGGACTTTTGTGGCGGTGGATGGTGTGTTGTGTGAGTATTTTCCTTGCTGCCCATTGTGTATTTAAGTGGTGAGAAATCAAGGCAAGAATAAGGAAAGTGAGTAGTAGAATTTAAAATTCAAACAAGTCATTAAAGTGTGAAAGTAATTAAACTAGTTACTTAAACACTTGTAGTTGAATTTAATTCTATCTACTTGAAAGTAGTTGAGTGTACTTCACTTGTAGCTTGGTTGTGTGCTTAAACCATGGAAGTGTGAAGATAATTATTGTGTTGTTGGGTTTAAACACAATCATGTCTAGTGAAATGTTTCATTATGCCAATGTATTGCACCGGACATTGACTACATTTACTACTAAGGATGACGAATAAAGGGAAAACTTGTTCCATACTTCTTGTAGGGTACAAGGAAATTTATGTGTCCTTATAGTTGATGGTGGTAGTTGTACCAATGTGGTAGCAGCATCAATGGTATCAAAACTAAAACTTGCTATTACTCCACATCCTGAACCGTGTACATTGCATTGGCTTAGTGATCAGGGAAGTTTACATGTGACCCACAGAGCTAGGGTACCATTCAATGTAGGGGATAAATACTTTGATGAGATTGAGTGTGATATTTTGCCTATGTGTACATTCCATATATTGCTTGGCAGGCCATGGTTATATGATAGGAGGGTTTTACATGATGGCTTCAGGAATACTTATGTATTCCAAAAGGAAGGAAAACGAATTATTTTGAATCCGATGTCGCCTTCAGAGGTTCAAAGGGTTCAACAACAAATCAGTAGACCATCAGTGGGCCATGAGCAATCGAACCAACCTTTAGAGCACAAAATTTGTCAGACCCAGATGTGCCAAAGAGTTTGTGATCCACACTAATCATGAATCCTTGAAGTACTTGAAGGGGCAACACAAGCTAAACAAAAGGCATGCTTGTTGGGTGGAGTTCATCGAAACATTTCCATATGTCATCCACTACAAGCAAGGTAAAGAGAATGTCGTTACTGATGCACTTTCTAGAAGGTATGCTCTTATCTCTACTCTTAGTTCTAGACTGCTTGGTTTTGAGCACATTAAGGAATTGTATGCTACTGATAGAGATTTCTGTGAGGAGTATGTGCATTGTGAGAAGAGTGGTTATGGTAAGTTTTATAAATATGAAGGATTCTTGTTTAGGGAGAGTAGACTATGCATTCCAATTTGTTCTTTAAGGGAATTACTAGTGAGGGAGTCTCATGGAGAAGGTTTAATGGGACATTTTGGAGTAGCTAAAACCTTAGGGGTATTGCAGGAACACTTCTATTGGCCTCACATGAAACGAGATGTTGAGAGGATTTATGAGCGATGTGTCACGTGTAAGCAAGCAAAATCTAGAGTCCAACTGCAAGGGCTTTATACCCCACTTCCCATTCCTCATGAGCCTTGGGTAGATATTTCCATGGATTTTGTGTTAGGATTACCCAGGTCTAGACATGGTCGAGATTCTATTTTTGTAGTTGTGGATAGATTCTCTAAGATGACACATTTCATTCCTTGTCACAAAACAGATGATGCTTGCAATATTGCTAATTTGTTCTTTAGGGAAGTTGTGAGATTACATGGTATGCCTAGAACAATTGTATCGGATAAAGATGCTAAGTTCTTAAGCTACTTCTAGAAGACCTTGTGGGCTAAGTTAGGAACTAAGTTATTGTTTTCTACTACTTGTCATCCATAGATTGATGGTCAAACTGAGGTAGTAAATCGAACTTTATCTACTTTGTTGAGGGCTGTCATTAAAAAGAACATTAAAAGTTGGGAGGATTGTTTGCCGCATGTTGAATTTGCTTATAACCGTACAGTGCATTCTGCTACTAAATTTACTCCTTTTGAAATTGTGTATGGTTTTAATCCACTAACTCCTTTAGATTTATCACCTTTGCTTATTTCTGAGTATGTTAATCTAGATGGCAAGAAGAAAGCAAAATTTGTTAAACAGATACATGAGAAGGCAAGGCTAAACATTGAGCGAAGAACAGAGCAGTATGTGAAACAAGCCAACAAGGGTCGTCGACACGCTGTTTTTGAACCTAGAGATTTGGTTTGGGTTTACATGCGCAAAGAGCGGTTTCCTGTACAACGTCGATCTAAACTACTTCCTAGAGGCGATGGACCATTTCAAATCCTTGAGCGCATCAATGATAATGCATACAAGATAGATTTACCTGGTGAGTACCAAGTAAGTGCTATATTTAATGTTACTGATTTGAGTCCTTTTGATGCAGGCGATGATTTGAGGACAAATCCTTTTCAAGAGGAGGGGAATGATGAAAGCCATGATGGGAGCCAAGCCAAAAGAGGGAATGTGGATCCTCTTGAAGTGCTACTTGGACCAATCACAAGAAATCGAGCGAAACGATTCAAGGAAGCACTTAACAGGTTGATAAAGGATGTCTATGAAGTCAAAAAGGATTGGAGCAATCATGAAGTTCGAAAGGATTGGAACAACCATGGGAAGGCCCTTGCTCTTATACAAGACATACCGGATACGGGGTGAAGAGGGCGTGTCTTTACAAGGCACGGCTGTGTAGGAGTCTGGAGGTTACACAGAATCATACACGGTCGTATACATGGTTCAAAGGCACAACCGTGTATGGTGTCAAGAATTTCCATAGAAAGATACACGACTAGAAGTACACGATCATGTATATTGTCAAGAAGTTCCATAGAATTATACATGGCCAAAGTACACGGCCGTGTATCTCCCCGACGTCGGCCTTCATGTCTTGTTTTTGTTATTTTTACGCAACTTATTGAAGTGGTGTCGTTTTTGGCTTTATTGTTACGAATTGTAAACCTTTATATAAAGCTCCTAGGGTTTAGAAAAGATAGAAGATAGAATATACAACATTGAAAGTTTGAAAACACTTTTAAGAGAATTACTCTCTTGGTTCTTTAAAGAACTAACCTAGAACTTATCGGATTTTATTTCCTTGGCATTCATCCCGACTTATCAATCGGTCTTTCATCCTGATTGTGGCGTCTTCATATTATACCAAGGTTCTTGTCTCGCTTATAGACAATGGGTCGCGGTTTCCACTTGAGGGTGTTTGGCATCTTAGGTAACGAATTCCAAACGTATTGGTATTGGGTTTCGTCACACGTTGGCGTGGTTCGTATCAGTTAGGAATCCGATCAAACCGATCTCGTATCACTTGCATCATTCTTCTAGCAGTGAAATATCATGTGTTACTGCTTACATGATCAATCACATTATAGGGGAATGAGCCAACTACCATTTAGTGAGATGAGAGTGCAATATTCTCACTACTAGACAAGTACAAGCAAGTGATCAATCATATGCTATGCATGAACAAGCATGCGGTCTTATGGTAACTTTCTTAAAGTCTATGGTTTATACCTCTCTTGAGCTTGGGTTGTAGATTCTCATATACCATTAGTGCTCAAGTTGTCCAAACTTCTCACACTTCACTTCCTAAAATTTAGGGTGCCTTCAATACACTAAAACATAAATACCTAAAATGAAAAGTGAGACCCTTTAATGGGCTTCGTTAAACGTGCGATAACCCCCAAGTCACTTAGTTTGTAGATGGAAAAGTAGTAATCCTTTAATGATTAATTCTCACTAGTCATGTAGTAGTGATGGCCTTTAAATAGATCAACGTAATGTCTTGTGCAATGCATGTCAAGTTTTAAATTAAGCTAATCCTTTAACTACTTAGTTTAAAGGTGACTAACCAATTCACACAAACAGTTCAATTCGCTAAATGATAAGAGATTTTAGAATATTCATAATACATTACAAATTACTCTCTCAACAAGTTAATTCATAGAGTACTAATAAACACCAAATATTCATGAACCACAAATGCTAGATCCACATCATCATCATCCCCATTTCAATTCATAACTTCATTCTTATATTCTAGCAATTTCCTTGTTGTTATTTTTATATTACACCAAGTGGGATTAGTAAGTAGTCTAATACTTTATATTAAATTATACACATATATTAATCCCCATATATCCTTTATTTGTATTTTATACATACATAAGCTTATCGATTTAGGAAAATATATATTAGTACATACAATTCTAGGCTTATGTAATGTTAAGGAGGCTTTAGCTAAAGAAAAGAAGAAAAGAGAAATGAACGAAAAGAGAAAAAAAAAGGAATGTTTGCTTCACCATCTAGTTGGCAAGAATGTTAGCATTTGGTCTATAAGGGGAAAGGGGTCTGGTTGGTGGGGCTATATGCTCCTCTGATCATGTACTATTCTTACCATTTAGATGGTAGGTTTTGTACTGTTAAGATGGTAAGCTTTGTTAACCTCAAGTTATGTACTATTTACTTATAATGCCCATGTTTTTACATATTTGCATCATTTTCCATTGCATAGATCATCAATTTCCTTCAGCTATATCACTAACAACATAACTATATCAAATAATCAAGTAACAATCACAAGCATTATAGTAATAATCAAACTCTTCATTTGGGATTAAAGAATGACAAGTTTACTAAAGATTGAACTAATGAAACTTATCGAAACTTCAATAAAATCAAGTTTATGAATTGTTCTTTAAATAGAACTTTGAGATAAAACATTTGATATTTGTTTTGATTCGACTTCAAATTTTGAGCTTAATATTTATCTTCAAGCTTATTCTTGCTATGGAGTACTCTTCACAAGCATCGCAATAAAGCTTGTGGTTTTGGATTTAAATGTAGTATGAAAAAGTTATGAGTTTTTGAAGATTGAGAAGGTTTTATGATTTCGAAATCGTAAAATCACTTTTTTAAAAAATGTTATAGAACTTTTTAGGTGATCAAGTAATCATGAGGAGAGAGTGTGTAAATTTGCATTTTATATCCGAATATACTAGGTTAGGGTAAAGGAATTTGACATGACAATAAGAGTTATCCAATTACAAGTTCTATTGAAACACGTACTAACAATCTTATTAAATCATCTAAACTATGATATTTTAGTATAAAAACTTATCTAAGCTAAATAAAATGTTTTGGATATAAATATATACTAAAAAATTCTATTTAATTACCATAAACCTATAATTTTAATTTGATTTATCTATTTATTATAATTTACCTAGCAGTCCAGTAATATACCTATTTCCCTTACTTCAAATTTTGTTGGAGTTTAACATAAAGCTTTTATCTTAATTAATTTACTAATACAATGTTAATTATTATCAAATTTGCAGGGTTTCACACATATAATCCCTCATTTGTTTCAAATGTCATTTTCAGTCCATCCCCTAATTTAATTCGAATTTGATGGTACTCATTCTTGAAATCCATTTTTGGAAACCCATTGGCTCCATATAATTGATCAAGCACTCCAAAGTCTATCATCTTTATAAGCAACTCTCCTTTGATGCCTTTGATGAGGTTGCTAATGACCATATAGCACTTGTTACTACCATTAAGTTGTCATTACACTTGTGGCGTGGAATTTTCTTTGTTGTGAGGAAGGTCACAACTTTAATTTGTGTTTTGTTGATTGGAATTCTCTTGGAAATTAAGTTGGTTAATTGATTCAATTGAGAATTATCATCTTTGTGGAATTCATCTCCTTGATTTCATCATTTGGTTCATCTTCCATCAATTAGAGTTCATGCAATTTATCTTACCTTTGAACCGAATTTGTTCTTGTCTTTTGAGGTTTATATTAAGGTTGTTTTGATTGTGCTTAATCCCCTTTTAGGCACATCATCTTTTGGTATTAAAGCATCATCATACTTAGAATTAAAATTAATCACGCCATTGTTTAAGAATTGGTTCATAAATATTAAGGAATTGTGCAATTATTGAACTAGTTTGATTGACATTGTTTGATTGTCTTTCAAATTGGTTTTGTATGTGCTTAATCTTAGTTTTAGGCACATAATCACCCTACCATGTATTTCTATTCTCACTCCTCTGCATATCCTACTTATTCTTCCTCCTACTCCCAAAGGAATACTAACAACCAAGCAATCATTCATATTTTCAATATCCAAAGCACATGCACAAATAAAATTTTCAAACACATAGGATACAAATGCATCGGTGTTAAATAGAACATATGCATTGCAAGAGTGTACTAGAAGCATACTTACAATGTTGTCTACATCCAAGATATCTTAGTGGTGTTGCTGATGAATGGTAAACACCTTGGTAGGAACTCATTTTCTAGGACCTCCTACCCATAGTCTACCTCCCTATCCTCTCATTGGAGGTCTAGTTACCAGTTAAACTGATCCTGCTTGATTTCTGATTTGTCCCTAAGGATAGTTGACTACCTTGTGTCCCTTCTAGTTGCACACATGATAGAAAATTAAGGGAACTGACCTTTCAGTGCAATGTCTGCTAATGTGCCCAATCTTCCCATAAAAGAAACATACCCCATCCGGCCATCTACACTCTCTTAACTTATGGGGTCCGTAACATCTAGGCCTATTACATTGAGTACCAAAGGCACTTGTTTGATTTGGAGAGGAGGGGCTACAACTTTTGGTGTTCTGTTTTGTAGCAGGTGATGTCTTTTACCCTTGTCTTGCCCTATTCTATTAGAGGTGGGTCTTTTTCCTAGAGCTATTGTTGCTTTATGACTCCTCTTTTCTTCTATAGTCTCCTTGCTCTGTTCGAGATAACTTAGCCTTATTTACCATCTCCGCATATGATTGAAAGGCCCCTACTACAAGTTATAGGTCCAATTCCAAACCACTCAAGAATCTTCTAGCTTGGGACCTATCATCATTGTGCACATTTTCAAGAAGGAACTGAATGAGGGGATTTACCTTTACCTCATACTCTTTAATCATTCCTTGTTCATAGTTGTAATATTCATTCTCCATTCTGTCTCTAGAGCTACTAGGGAAGTATCTTCGATAAAACAGCTCTTTAAACATCGCCCAGTTCATGTATTCCCCTGCAAGCCTAGGAACCGAAGCCCACCATTTTGCTACAGTTCCCTTCAACATGAATGCAGCATAATTTACTTTCCTATCTTTTGGAATTTGGAAGGCAACAAATGACTTCACAATTTCTTGTACCTAATCCTTAGCCTCAATTAGGTCATCTACTTTGGGGTTAAATTCTTTAGCTACCCTTATGAACTAATCAAAACTTATGGTTTCATTGACATTTCTATGTTGTAGGACATTGAGGGCTTGGTGTTGTTGTGCTAATAGTCCCACCGGGTAATTCACAGTATGCAGTAGTTGAACTATCCCTTCAGCCATCTAACCTCTTTCCCTTTATGGCTATAGATTTTAAGCTTCCTCTTCATTGGGGTTATCATGCCTAGCACCCCTTCCAACTCTTGGTCCGATGATTCTTCTTGGAGGAATTTTGTTTAAGAAGAGACAACCGGATCTACTTCTGTTAATATCAGGCATGGTCAGTTTCATAGTGTGTAAGTATCTATAGATATATTACTACGTGTGGGTCTATTCATAAATGAAGCTTAGTAATTAGAAGAATACAAGTAAAGTAATAATATAGGAAAATAATTACATAATTAAGTAAACATCCCATATTTTACCCTCCCTTCATGTCTCACCATCTTATGAATCCAGTGCTTACTCCTTTAAAGATCATATCTTAGACTCTATTGTTTAAAACTTATGTTTATTGATCATCACTTAGTGTTAAGGATCATTACCTAAGCTCTTTAAGATCAATAACCTATGCTCTATAGATCAAAAATTAAATTAAAGGATCATGAACCTATTCGCTATAGATCAAACTTAAGTCTCTAAAGATCATAAAACCTAAAGCTCTAATATCACCTAAGCTATAATGCCCCGAAACCCGGGTTACACTACTACCTGCCACATGTCCTTATCTCACAAGAACAAATTAAGGCTTTAAATCAACTCTGATACATTTTAACCTGTAACGCTTATATAAAAACATTCCATACATCCCTAAAATTCAAATAATCTCAAAAACCATATCAAATATCTAATGCAATGGAAGTCTTTAAACACTAAAATAATATTGTCAAAAGATATTATCTATTATAGTTAAATAACATAAATCTCTCAAAACATAATCACCATTATAATAATGTAAACCTTCATCTTCCTCTCTCTATGACATAACTAAACCGAAGTCATTTGTGGGGTTCTCATCTCCCTCAATACCTGCATTTAAAAAAGTTCCCCAAATGGTGAGCTAATGCCCAGTATATAACACAAACACACACGCATGAACAAACATGAACAAGTGTCACATACATTATGCAGTACCTAAACATAAACAGCCATTTCATATGATAATTTATGTCCACAAGCAGCAACTGGGTACTCATGACCCCTTTAACACACTTAACACACTGGAACATGATTTGGTCATGGGAACTACCACCACGGGCCCCATACCCATGATTCCTTAATCCTTAAACTTGGTGATGGGAACTACCACTACAAGCCCCACACCCATGTCCACTTAATCATCTAAAACTTGCATTCCACCCAAATCATTTCTATATACTACTCCACTAGGGACAACGTCACACAAGCATCATTGAGGTGCTCCTTAAGGATTTGCCACTATAGGCCCATAGGTCGAGCCAAACACATACAATATGCAACTTAAACACTTAAGCCAATTATTCATCTTAACCAATTTTAACACACATGCTAACTTAAACAAACATAGAATAACACACAAGTTACACATACATTGAATCCTAGCCTTAAGAACTTTCGGTCTTGGACTTAAGCTAAGTTGAAATCTTTTCACAACAACAAGAATCTAAGATTAATATCATTATCTTATTTCACTAAATCCTATTTATTTAATTTCTCTAGGGCCTTACTAGCTATCTAGGTTGTGTGGAAATTACTTTAATTTGAAGTAAAATGAATATATAATTACTTTATACTTTATTCCACACGGTCATATTGGGGTCGTGTTGCTCAACTCGTGATGAAGCACAATCGTGTTAAAGTTCATGTATCTTTTAGTGTGAAGTTTCGGTTCAACATGTTGGAACACGACCGTGTTGGGAGGTTGTGTTTTTCTTCATTCAACACGGTCGAAACACAACTGTGTTAGAAGGCTATGTTACCCTTAACTGAACATGGTCGAAACACAACCGTGTTGGGAGGTTGTGTATGATGGAAGACCATCTCAACGTTCGGGTATTGATGAGGACAAATGCAATTGAAGTGGAATTGAGGAACTACAAATACCTAAAGGGCCAATCACAAGGGCGCGAGCAAAACAGATGAAGCAAGCTACGCAAGGCTTTGTGAATATCATTTTTGAAAGTGAGGTCAAGTTTGGAAGGACTTTGGAGACATTGAGCTAGGCTGAACCCAAATTCATTAATGTCATCCAAGCCCAAGAAAATGAAGCCAAAATCAGCCAAGACTATAATTAGGGATTCTAGAAGATAATTGAGGTCATTGCTTACATTAACAAAATAGTTATTAGTATAGTTAAGAGCACATTTAATTTTCTTTGGTAGTGGTTATTGATGGGTATGAGGATGGTTTTCTTTTAATTAATTTGCCTTAGAACTCTATAAATAGGGTATCAAAACTTGTGTTGAGGGGATGGACGACTTTTTCAATTGAAGAGTTATTTCTCATATCTTTTCTTTTTGAACAAGCAGCTGGGGTTTTGACCTTGTGATTTCAAGCTTGGTTTATATAATTGGTTCTTGTCTCTTATAGGCAATGGGTCAATAATTTCATTATATATATATATATATATATTACCGGTTCTTGTCTCCATAGACAATGGGTCAGTAATTTGTTTTTTTTTTTTAATTTAAAATTTGGGATTTGGGGGGTCCAGGAAATTGATTATTTGTTGTTGGGTCTCACAACCTAATTTGTAGGATTTCACATCATTTTTGGTATCAGAGCCAATTTGATTCTCAATCAGGTTATTATCATTTATCATTCATATTCCTTATTGAAATTTCATTTATTTCTCCAATAATATTGTTCTACTGTTTTTATTAAGTGTCATTTAAAAAAAAAATTCAACAAACAAAAGTTAAAAAAAGAAAAGAAAAGAAAAGAAAGAAAAATTCTCTTGTGTTATCTTCTATCATCATCAATGCCCAAGTTGATTCCTTACATACTATACTCTACAATGAATTTATTCTTCTATTAAGCATTACTTCAACGGTGTTGTTTCTTCTTACCGTCTTTGTGTTTTCGTAATCACTATCTTCTTGGCCTCTTTTTAAGCTAATTATATGAACTGATGTTTGAGTTTTACAAATGAATACTTTGGTTTTTCAATTGTTGTGTTCTTAAAGAACTTCGTTTGGGAAAACAAGAGTGGTAAAAGGCGAGAGTGGGTGAGCATAATGGAGGGTAAAAGCCATTAATCTATGTGCAACACGAGTGTAGATAGAATTTTTGAGTGGAAACACGTGAAGGAGTGTATGAGGAATTCTTAACAAAATTTCTTTCAAGATCATCATCATGTTAGAACACGAGAATCAAAGGGATAAACCTAATCAATCCTTTCTTTTGAGGGCTATGCAGCAACAGTTCGAGCACATGCATGTAGTGTTCGGAGAAATATGTGACCGAATGGATAGACAAGATGAGTGGATCAACGAATTGCAAATAAGACCTCCTATGGGAATCTCTCCCATATGGAGACAAGTACGTCGACCGGTCGCGCCTCGAGACAATTCTGCTGAAGAAGAAGAGAAGGAAAGGCACAATCGATGCAGGAATGATCATGTCAATAATAGAGTCAGAGATGGAGTTGATAGAAATATCGAGAGTATCAAAATGACAATCCCTCCTTTTCAAGGGAGGAATGATCCCGACATCTACCTTGAATGGGAGAGAAAGGTTGAGCTGGTTTTTTATTGCCACAATTACTCTAAGGAGAAGAAAGTAAAGCTTGTAGCAGTGGAATTTACAGATTATGCCATTGTTTGGTAGGACCAATTGATCTTATCCCGACGAAGGAATGGTGAAAGACCAATTGCCAATTGGGAGGAGATGAAGGCTACCATGAGAAGACGATTTGTCCCATCACATTATTATCAAGATTAGCACCTTAAGCTACAAAGCCTCAAATAAGGGCTAAAGAGTGTTGAGACTATTATAAAGAGATGGAAATAGTCTTAATCCGAGCTAATGTGGAGGAGAACCGTGAGGCTACTATAGCTAGATTCCTGTGTGGACTAAATTGTGACATCGCCAAAGTCGTGGAATTACAACACTATTTGGAGTTGGAGGACATGGTGCATATGGCCATGAAAGTTGAGCGACAACTCAAAGAAGCGACACTTGAGCTGAGAACTACAACTACTCGAATTCCCACTCCCGTGGAAAGTGGATAGGGGGAAAAAGGGAAGATAAACTTGGGTTCAAGGCCTATGATGCCAGGAACTTAAAGAAGCACCCACAGGTCGCTAAGGAGAGAGGTAACTCATCATCTCAAAGTTTAAGAAATCGGGATATTAAATGTTTTAAGTGTTTGGCGATTGGGCATATAGCATCTTAATGTCTAAATCAAAGAGTGATGATCATGCACGAAGGTGGGGAGATTGAAATTGATGATGATGGCTCTAATTGTGCTAGTGATACTATGCTACAGTTAGAAGATGCTAGTGATTGTGAATATGCTATAGAAGGTAGGTTATTGGTCATTATGCGTTCTCTGCATGTGCGAGTTAAACAATAAGAGAATGACAATATGCAGCGAGACAATATTTTTCACACTCGATGCCATGTACAAGACAGGGTATGTAGTTTGATCATAGATGGAGGTAGCTGTGTTAATGTAAGCAAGTAACATACTTGTTGATAAATTAGGTTTATCCACTGTGAAACATCCTAAGCCGTACAAGTTACAATGGTTGACTGAATGTGGAGAAGTGGAGGTGAATAAGTAGGTCCACGTGATGTTTTCAATCGGGGAATACATGGATAAGGTCCTTTGTGATGTTATAACTATGCATGCTGGTCATCTTTTATTTGGAAAGCCTTGGCAATTTGACGAGAGAGCCATTCATGATGGGTGCAAAAATCAGTACTCATTTGTGAAGGAGGGAAGGAAAGTTAGATTGATGCCAATGATGCCAAGCTAAGTATATGAGGATCAACTACGATTTAAAAAAGCCATTTGTGAGGAAAGTGAGGTAGAAGCTGAGAAACAAAAGAAGAGGGAAAATGAAATTGAAAGAAATATGAGTGGTGAGAAGAGAGATAGTAAAATCTCTAGGAGAGAAAAGCAAGAGTGCTTGGCTATAAGTGAGGGAAAAGAGAAAAGAATGAGTTTCTTTACAAGAGAATGAGAGATCAAGAGTGCACTTAAGGTTAGAAGACCAATGATTCTGTTTGTATATAAGGAGGCCATGTTTGTGAATTCTGACCTTGACACTTCTTTGCCTAGTTGTGTGTTTTCTCTTTTGCAGGATTATGAGGACCTCTTTTCCGATGAAATACCTAATGGTCTACCACTAAAGCAAGGGATTGAGCATCAAATTGACTTTGTTACAAGAGCGGTGATTCCAAATTGACCAGCTTATAAGGCGGATCCTGTAGAGACATTGGAGCTACAATGGCAAGTGGAAGAGTTAATGGCTAAAGGATATATTCGAGAAAGCAAGAGCCCGTGCATAGTTCTAGTATTGTTGGTGCCCAAGAAAGATGGAACATAGCACATGTGTGTTGATTGTCGAGCCATTAAAAAAATTACAGTGAAGTATCAATACCCTATACCTTATTTGGATGATATGCTTGATGAATTGCATGGATTTGTGATATTTTCAAAAATAGATCTAAAGAGTGGCTATCATCAAATTAGAATGAAAGAGGGTAATGAATGGAAAACAACTTTCAAAACAAAACATGGGTTGTATGAGTGGCTAGTGATGCCATTCAGGTTAAGTAATGTATATAGTACATTCATGAGACTAATGAACCATGTTTTGCGTGCATTCATTAGAAAATTTGCCGTTGTACACTTTGATGATATTCTAGTGTATAGTAAGAGCTTTGACGAGCATATAGAACATCTTAGGGCTATTATTGATGTGCTGAGATAGGAAAAATTATATGCCAATTTGGAAAAGTGAAGTTTTTCTATAGACCAAGTAGTGTTCTTGGGTTTTGTTGTTACAGCAGGTAGAATACAAGTGGATGAAGAAAAGGTGCAAGTCATTAAGGATTGGCCATCTCCTAAATCGCTGACTGAGGTAAGAAGTTTTATTAGGTTGGCTAGTTTTTATAGACATTTTGTGCATAATTTTAGTACATTGGCCGCCCCATTGACTAAAGTAATCAAAAAGGATGTTGGGTTTAAATGGGAAGTAGAACAAGAAAAATCCTTTAATGTGATAAAAGAAAATTTATGTTCTGCTCCATTGTTAGTTCTGCTTGATTTTTCCAAAACTTTTGAGATCGAATGTGATTCCTCTAGGATTGGTATAGGAGCCATTTTGATGTAGGAAAAGCGTCTTATTGCTTACTTTAGTGAGAAGCTAAATGGAGCTACTTTGAAGTACTCGACCTATGATAAGGAGCTTTATGCATTAGTGTGTGCATTGGAGACGTGGCAGTACTACTTATGGTCGAAAGAATTCGTTATTCACACGAATCATGAATCTTTGAAGCATTTGAAGGCCCAAGGTAAGTTAAACAAAAGACATGCAAGATAGGTCAAGTTTATAGAGATGTTTCCATATGTGATCTAATACAAGCAAGGTAAGGAAAATGTGATAGCAGATGCCCTATCTCACAAGTATGGTCTTATCGCTATTCTTGGAGCTAAATTGCTTAGATTTGAACACATAAGAGAATTATACATACAAGATTCTGATTTTCAAGTTGTGTATCGATCTTGTGAAAAGGGTGTATTTGATAGATTCTATAGGCACGATGGATTCCTTTTTAGAGAGAACAAGCTTATGCTTGAGTCACATGGTGGAGGTCTTATAGGTTATTTTGGTATTTTTAAGACATTAGATTTGCTGAAAGAACATTTCTTTTGGCCTCATATGAAAGGAGATGTGGAAAGAGTTTGCTCTAGATGCATCACATGTAAGAAAGCCAAGTCTAGAGTCAAACCACATGGTCTTTACATGCCTTTACCTGTACCTAATTAACCTTGGACTGATGTTTTGATGGATTTTGTTTTAGGTTTACCTAGGTCTAGGAGAGGTAGAGATTCCATTTTCATGATTGTGGATCGCTTTTTGAAAATCGCACATTTTATTCCATGTCACAAGACTAATGATGATATGCATGTCGCTGAATTGTTCTTTAGAGAAGTCGTTCATTTGCATGGAATGCCTAGGAGCATAGTAAGTGATAGAGATGTCAAAATCCTTAATCATTTTTAGCGTGTTTTATGGGGGGAAATGGAAACAAAATTGTTATTTTTTACTACAAGTCACCCACAAACCAATGGACAAACTGAAGTCGTGAATAGGACTGATGTGCCTAAAACAAAGATTAAGCACATGCAAAACCAATTTGAAAGACAATCAAACAATTTCAATCAAACTAGTCCTAATCTCATGAACAATGGCATCAATTTCCAATGAATGTAACCAATTCTTCAATTAGGATGTAATCAATCTTAGATCTAAATATGATGATGCTTTGATACCAAAAGATGATGTGCTCAAAACCAAGCCCAAGCATATGCAAATGAATCAAAAAAACAAACCCCAACTCATAAACCTCAACTGGTTCAATTAGACTAGAAATTGCATGAACCCTATTGGAATTTTGATGAAATCCTAAGGTCCAAAGATGCAATCAACAATTCAACAAGATTAAGCCTCACCATGTAACATCAAATGCAAGTGAAATCCACGTGAATTTGTATCAAGAAGAATAGATCTAAAACTGTGATTTTATCCTCTCCCAACAAGCACCATTCACGTCACAAATGATTCTAATATTGATGTTGGTATCAAATACTAAAGAAATCAATTTCATAACATGATATTTGATCACAATTGCAATAAAAAATATGACCAAGAAAATCCAAATCAACCCTAGATATGACTCACTAGTGATGATAAGGGAAAACAACAAAAAATGAATCGATATTACTCACAATTTCCCTTCGTTGCATTCGCCACAATTTCAACTCTTAGAAATTGAAATTGATAAGAGAAATTGAACTAGGGAAACCCTAAGCTCTGTCACGAAAATGTGATGTTCAAATCTGAAAAATTTGGCCTCCTCAAACCCTACTACAAGCAAGTATTTATCTTCGCTACCCTGAGGGTTAGAAAATGCACAAAAATTACAATTATGCCACTTTTAGGGCGGCCGGTCCTAAATGAAAATTACAATCAAAATGAAAGTATCCCAAAAGAAAATACAACATAAAAAGTCCATAAAACAATTACAAAGAACACAATATTATAAGTCTTCATGAGTCAATGCTTCATAATGGAAATAATCGCTGCGGGCCTTTAAATGCAAAGCTGATGATGTCCTGTGGCCATCAACTAATGTAGGACATGTTGGCATCCCATGGAGAATTATTATTGTACTTGTAAGATTATTTCTCAAATACTTATTAGATAAAAAGAAACGACGTAAAATATAAGTGATTTAGATCATCATCCAAATCGAGTTCTGAAAATGTCGATGGTGCCGAAAATTTTCCCCCTTATCTCAGTGTCTAGAGATGCATAAATAGTTCTTGCCTGTAGTGTTCCGGTAAAAACCTCTTCCCCAAAACTCATTTTATGTCACTCCAAGTGCGTATTTCAGTCTCTCCATCCCTTCGCCTGCTGATCACCATATTTTTCCACCATAAAGCGGCATACCCTATGAGCTTTATAGCTGCAAGACGTACCCTGGAGTCATCATCAATCTCATAACACTCGAAAAGACCCTCAAATTTATCTTCCCAGTCTAGGTAATCATCGGCGAAACCCCTACCATCAAATGAAGGCATCTGTAGCTTCACATACTTTAATCCTCGAGGTGGTCTAAATTCCCTGTCTGGGTATGGATTAACCCTAAAATTATCATCTCTGTCTTCCCCAAGAGCATGATAACCTCCTCCTACTCTTCTCCCCAAATTTCCTCCAACCGCCCCTTCTCTCTAGACATTCTGAGGAGCTACTCTAGGTGGTGCCTGAGGGTTTATCACAGGTGGTGGTGGCAATGTCATCCTATCAATCCTTATTGCTAATGTAGCAACAATTGTGGTAAGGTTCTGAAGTTGTTCATCTAGAGTTCTTCCACTTGTATTTCGACGACCTGGTCTACCACCCACTTGGCTATTGGCCTCAATGCCAATGCCCCCATTCACGCTGTCATTTGACATGTTTGTGGATGTAATTTATTTAAAGTACAAATGCAATCTGAAATAATTGTAGCATACTCCCTTCACTTCACCACGTCACAATAACACATTTGGATAACAACACACACACTTGTACACCCACGATGCAACAAGTCACCAACGCAACAAATACTTCTTTTCACTTCAAGTGTAGTAAAATAATTGAAGCACAAATAAATACTTCCAAGTAGTTAAGAAATTAAATTCAATTAATCAAGTGTTTAAGTATTGAAACTCAATAACTTTCACACTTTAAATGCTTTTTTTTTTTAATTTCAAACTTCACCACTTAATTTCCTTTCTTAACCACGACACACATTCACACTTTAACCTTAATGTGCAGCACCATACTCCACACAACTCCACAAATTCACACTAACAAATTCAAATGAACATCCTTAATGCACTTTCCATAAATGGTAAGATTCAATTTCAAATTCAAATGAAATGTAATCATTACCACTCAATAACTACTTCAAACTTAAAGGATGTATTTGAATTTCAAATGATTTCCTATTTTTCCACTCAAATTCGAATCTGGAAATTGTAAAAGACAATCACAATTCCAAAATCATCAACACTCCATTCACTCTTCTTTGCTTTCAAAATTCAAACTACAATCTTGAAATCATCAACTCTCCATTTGCTCTTCTTTGTTTTCAAATTTTTTTTCCACTTTTCCCAAATGATCACAAATTATCACAAAGAAACACAACTCTTCCTCATGGCAAACTCAAGGACACCATGTTGCAACTCCTTCAATCAACACACACATACATGCCCTTCCACTCACGGTGATCTCAACAACACATAAGCTACAACAAGATTTCCAATTCCACTTCAACAAACAACAAATTCAACTCCTCAATAACACAATTAAGCAACTCAATCCTCCACACACATATAATTTCGGATCAAAAGAAATTAAGAAGCCTAATTGAGAGCAAAGATCATGAAAATTCCCTTCTCAAACCCCTAACTTCTAAATCTCAATTGAAAAATCCCACCTCTTAAACCTCAAGCTTTGATACTAAAAGTTGATGTGCCTAAAACAAAGATTAAGCACATGTAAAACCAATTTGAAAGACAATCAAACAATGTCAATCAAACTAGTTGATAGGAATCAAAATCCAACAAGACCTATCATTAGGGCAAAAACTAAAGGAATTTGAATTTTGGCGATGAGGGGTCATTTTGAGCAGATCGACCCCGGAATTATTTATATATTAACCTCTTTTCTATTATTCTTGTATTGTGTTTTCCAACAGGCACGCTTATCATATTTTATAGGGCAATGGACAAACTCCCTCAGACTCAGCTTGTGGGTTATCCATGGACCGACCTGAACCGGCGATGAGTTGGGCCGATGGATCCTATAGAAGACCGGCATCTTGAAGACCATTTCTTTTATATATTTCTTCTTTTATGAATTATTTTGGTTGTATTTTGGTTTTGGGACACTTTTATTTCCTTGTAATTTTCATTTAGGGATAGCCACCTTAAAAGTGGCAAACTTGTAAATGTTGAGCACTTCTAAACCCTAGGAGTAGCAAGTATAAATACTTGCATAAGAGAGGGTTTGAGGGGGGAATATTTTACAGAATTGAGAGTTCATTTCACGTGAGGATTAGGGTTTCCTAACTGTCATTAGACTCTTATAAATTTCAATCCCAAGAGTTGAAATTGTGGCGAGTGCAACACCTTTGAATTGTGAGTAGTATCATTTTCATTTTGTTGTGATTTCTTTTCTTCTCTAGTGTGTCATATCTAGGGGTGAATTAAGATAGTTCTTGGATAGATTTACTTCTTATTATATTTGAATTCTTGTGTTTAATTAAGATCCTTTGTATTTGAATTCGAATCATCCTTGAAGAATTCCTCTTGAAACGTGATTATCACTTGTGGAAAGGAGTTCTTAGAATTGAGGTTTTCTTTTGAATTTGTGGATTATTCTCATGGAATTATATGTGATTAGTGTGTTGTTAGAAGAGATTATCATTGAGGTATCACAATTGCAACATTGAACATTTGGATTTTCATTGCATCTTCACTAGGGTTCACGCAATTTTTGCCCTTTTGGAACTGGTTTGTTGTTGACTTGAGTTTGCTTTTTCTTGAGTCTTTTAATTGTGCTTCTAAGTGGATTTAGGCACATCATCTTTTTGGTATCAGAGCACATGTTGAGAGAAGGGATTGATTGTATTTGATTTCATGAAATTAATCTTCAAATTAGGGTTGATCAAGTGAAAACCGCAAATTGTGTTGTTGTTGTGGTTTTGAGCTTGCAAAATTTCCTTAGCTTGGAATTTAATTTGCTGTTTGTTGGAGTTGGATTGGGAAGGTTGTTGTATCATCTTATGATCAATAATTTTCGTGGAAGGGCAGAAGCATAGAAGTGTTGTTTAATTCAACAACTTTTGGAACTTGAAAAACTTACCAATCCTTGTCGTGGCTTGTTATGGCGTGAAGGAGGATGTGTTGATTGTTGTTGTGACTTCCATTGTGTAATTGTGAATTAGAGAAGTACAATTTACAGATTTGCATTGAGTTTTGATTAGTAAGGAATCTATTTGAATTCAAACACATTCCATTAAGTTGTGGGAGTTACTGAGTGCTATTTGAATTTGAATTCATTACTTACCAATTGAAGAAGGCTTGTAATTAGTGAAGTAGTTTGAATTTCAAATTGAAGTTGCTGCCTATTTTGTTGTGATTTGCGGTTAGAACTTGTGGGGAGTGAAGTATATTTTGTTATTATTGCCGTGGAAGTGGAGTATATTTGTTGTTGTAGCCGTTTGTTATCATTGCCGTGGAAGTGGAGTGCAATTTGTTGTTGTTGTCGTGGGAGTTATTGGTGAAGTGAATGCACCGTGATTGAGGTGTGTGTGGTGGTGTAAATTTGTGGAGTTGTGTGGAGTAGGTGCTACACATTAAGATAAAGTGTGATTGTAAACCGTGGCTAATTAAGGGAGTTAAGTAGTGAAGTTTGAAATTCAAATATAAGCATTTAATGTGAAAGTTATTGAGTATTATTACTTAAACACTTGCTTAGTTGAATTCAATATCTTAACTACTTAGAAGTATTTATTTGTGCTTCAATTAATACTTGAAGTGATAAGAAGTATTTGTTGCATTGGTGACTTGTTGCACCATGGGTGTACAAGTGTGTGTTGTTATCCAAACTTGTTATTGTGACGTGGTGAAGTGAAGGGAGTGTGCTACAAATTATTTGAGATTACATTTGTACTTCAGATAAATCACATCCACAAACATGTCATATGATAGTGTGAATGGGGACATTGGCAATGAGGCCAATAGCCAAGTGGGTGGCAGACCAGGTCGTCGAAATACAAGTGGAAGAACTCTAGATGAGCAACTTCGGGACTTTACCGCAATTGTTGCTACATTAGCAACAAGGATTGATAGGATGACATTGCCACCACCACCTGTGGCAAACGTTCAGGCACCACCTAGAGTAGCTCCTCAGAATGTCCAGAGTGAAGGGGCAGTTCGAGGAAATTTGGTGAGAAGAGTAGAAGGAGATTATCATGCTTTTAGGGAAGACAAAGATGATAATTTTGGGGTTAATCCATACTCGAACAGGGAATTTAGACCACCTCGAGGACTAGAGTGTGTGAAGCTACAAATGCCTTCATTTGATGGTAGGGATTCCACCGATGACTACCTAGACTGGGAAGACCAAGTTGAGGGTCTTTTCAAGTGTTATGAGATTGATGAAGACTCCAGGGTACGCCTTACAGCCGTAGAGTTCATGGGGTATGCCGCTTTGTGGTGGAGAAATATGGTGATTAGTAGGCGAATGGATGGAGAGATTGAAATACACACTTGGAGAGACATGAAACGAGTTTTGAGGAATAGGTTTGTACCGAAACTTACAGGCATGAGTTATTTATGCGTCTCCAGACACTGAGACAGGGGGTAAAACAGTAGATGGCTATGTACAGGAGTTTGAGACACTAGTGATCAGATGTGGATTGATGGACGATCTGATCGTTCTAACAAGTTAAATCCTATACTCAATCCTAGCTTACAATCAGTTCTCAGGCAAGTGTACCTATCAATTAGCAGTATAGCATTGGAGTACAGGTATCGATCCCACGAAGACTTATAAGTACTAGTACTAACGATTATCCTACTATTTAACTTCTCACTATTGATGATCTCAATTATCCTAATTACTGATTAAATCTAAAAGGAACGAATAAAATGATCAAAGTAAAGATATTCGAATACTCCTTTAGTTAATTCAATTATCTAAACATACCCTACCCAAGATCCACCCCTAATTCTCATGCAACTTTTATTCAACTACGAACCTTCCAATGATTAGCACACAACATCTTTGATCTGCGGAGTTCTTACACTAGATTAAGGTCTTTCTCAAGATCAATAATCCCTAAGCCTAATTACGTCAATTAAGATCTCTCTTTAATTAGCATAATTAAAATTGCAATAAAATCCTAGGACTCTTAATTGAACCAGACCACAATGACCTCGTTCAATATAGAAAACCTCCTATGACCTATCTCTAGGATTACAAGTGGTCTTTCTATTCATGTCGGATCTACTTTATTAAACGATTTCTGAATCTTAATAACAGAGATCTAGTTCGATCCTAATACTGCGCACATATCAAGATGAACAAACCATGATTGCAACATGAATAAACTCAAAGATCAGGATTAATTATTGAAACATCAACAAATCCGTTACATGACAATTAGGGGTTTCTCGAGGGATCAGGTAGAAAACAATTAGCTACTCATGAATCTAATAAAAAGGAAAAAATAGAAAATAATTGAATCCATAAGGAAATTCAAACATAAAATATCTTGGCTTCAAATCCGAAAACTCTTTTGGCAACAACTTCTTGTCTCTAGGGTTTCTGTTGTGCCGCCTCCCCCCTCTTCTCCCTAGGGTTGTTCAATTTATACTTTCTAGGAAATGGCAGAGGATCTTTAGCTGGAAAGATTCGAGTGTATCTTTCCTCTTCTAAGTAAATCTCGAAAAGTGAATAATATTCGCCTGACACGTCCAACAACACGGCCAAATTTCTAACCGTGTCTCCCTCTGGTCGATAATCCGCAATTCTTCATTCTTGTTCAGTGTGTGGCATGGCTATAAACACGGCTAGATTATGAACCATGCCATGTTTTGGATTTTTTTCACTTCTCTGCAGCGTTTGCCATAGCTTCAAGCACACCCATATCACAAGCCGTGCTTCCTTTCCAAGTGACAACTTTCATCCTCAGGTGTGCACACGGTTCATGACACCGATGTGGCTTTCCCTATGTTGTCCCTAAGTAGCTTTAACTTGATCTTTTAAGCTTCAATCATGCTTCTTTTGTTATCTTTCCACTTCTTTTTGGTATTATACCCTGAAACTGATATATTTATCTATTAAGTACCGAATCCACATTGATTTTATTCAAAAGACTACACAAATTCATCATTAACGCCCATGATTTGTAGGGGTTAATTTACTCTTATCAAATTTCCCCACACTTAAGCTTTTGCTTGTCCTCAAGCAAACACGGATTAAAGGAAACTCAAAGGACAAGTTCTCATAAGTTCCAACAATCGAGAAGATATTTCAGCATCATCGAGTTCATGCTACACCTCAATCATTGATAATCTTTACTCAATCTTACCGTTAGTTGTATACAAAATACATATACTAAAATTCCCAAAGCTAATCCAAGTAAATTAAACTATTACCCTTATTATTTAAACTAAAATTCCCAAAGTCAAAATTGCCACAAGCTCGAGACTAGTAAAATAAAGTATACAATCCTTTTAACCACTGTTGTAAGCAACACAACCGGGGCTAAAGGCATGTTGTATCCACTTGTCCCCTAGCTCTTCCTTTTCTGTTTCATCCAATTCTTAAGTTAATCTTGGGAGTTTACCATTAAAGCACTTAACTAAGTTAACCGACCCATGTAACAAACTTTCAATCGATAATCCCGAGTTCTTCACTCGAGTTAACAGACGTTATTCCCTCAGTGTAGAGGGCATCCCTAGGATTTACTTGTTCGAGTCCAATTAACTCATTTAATTAATTAATTAATTAGTTAAGACGGTTTCCTTGGTCAGTAAGTCCCAGACCAGGCGGTCTTAGGCTACTCGGTTTTAAAGATACCCCTTCGAACCTCTACCATCTCAATCAATCAACTATCATTCATATAAGCTCCTTTAAGTTCAGTTTTCTCATACTTTTCTCACGACCCTTGTAGCGAGCTTTCAGCCATTGATCCCAAGTTCGTCACCCGAGTCAATAGATGTTATTCCCTAAAAAGGCATCTCACAGGCTTAATTACTCAAGTCTATGAGGTCCACTTCTGAACTATTTATATATTATTATATTCTTCAATTACTCTTAAAGTTATTATTATTATTATATATATATATATTTTAGAAACTTCTTCGAAAAGGAATCACCAAGTTACGAGTATCATTTACTCCTTCACTCCAAGTTACATAACTCACCTGCTGAGCAAAAAGAAGAGCATACTAAACCCACTAGTGGCCTTAATCCAATCTCAATTCCCGAAAGTAGAGGTTAAATAACAAGTAAGTTTACTTCACTTGGATTTCATCTTGTAATTTTAACATCGTATCTCTAATACATAATAAGAGAATAAAAATTGTTAAAGATTTTCCACGGGGGTATGAACAAATCTCAGCAGTCCTTGATTGTCAAACGTTATCATCAAGTATACCTTAAATAAGAGGAAATTACATTTTTGATTGCACAACCCTTGTATCCTAGTTTCGTTTTCCAAACCCCCCCTTCCCCACACTTATAATAGACATTATCCCCAATGTCCTCATGAATTGCATAAAGGGAAGCAAAGAATAAAAGCAAAAAGAAAACAAAAGGAAAATGAAAACTTCCCTGAACTCTCTTACAACGCGGATCTTTAACAGAAATTCAGGCGACGCACAGGTATAGTCATGAGTACCCCTGCTAAACGTAACGAGTTGGCATACTTTGAAAGCCTGTATCTCACAAAAAAAAAACAATAGAAACTAATAATCGACTGAAAATAAAGCTAACTATCATCAGCATTTTCTATGACAAGCATTAGTGGTTGGTCAGTCTTCCATAATTAAACAAATTAGGATAGTAAAAACAAAAGTAAAACGGTTGTTCTGCACAACGGTCCAAATCTCCCAGGTCCAACTTCCATCTATCCACCCGCGAGATCAGCTACTGAAGTCATCATCAGATGGCAATGGTATAGTGCCTGATCGGCGAGGAGAATCAGATCCAATCACCTCAGTATCCTGTTGATTGCTCGCTTTGGCAGTAGCAACTGCTGGACTTTTATGTCGTGCCATGAATGCTGCACCCAAGGAATCTCCAAAATGAAAACCGGGATCATATGCACCGCTCGAGTGACGATCTCCTCCAGAAACAACCTGAGTAGCTTGTGATACGACATCCTCATCACTAGAGCCACCACATGGGGGAAGATCTACCCCCAATTTCTCACCAATACGGGATAAACACGTGACCAAATAAATCTTCAGGCCCTTCACCCACTTTGACTGCCTGGCTTGTTCTCTCTTAATTTCTTCCACATCCGCAGTCAATCTCTTGACAGAATCTGCCAGCTCCTAGTTTGGTCCGGCCTGCTCTCGAGCTTACTCTTGCTCCTCATCCTGCTCAGGTTCTATCTACTGCTCTTGTTGTTCGTCAGATGCATCCAATATGCGAAACCGCCACCTTCGCAAAACACTCTCAGGGAGAGAGGTACTCCGTCCACAACTGTCCCTTGGAACCCGTGTTGGGAAGACACCATAGTTCTTCAGAATACGGGTAATCCAGGAGCCGACAAAAACCTTGTGATGCCCTAGATCGCACTGTTTTTTCAAACACCAAACAGTTGCTAATCCAACATTAACCCGGGTACCAGTGATCATACTCCACAACTGGTACAAGTCCGAAGCATTCATAACCCCCTGAGAATCACCTCTACCAGTGGTTGAACGGACTAAAATGTAATGAAGCACACATACGGCAGGGTCCCGTAAATGGCTTCCCTTAGATTTGGATGGATCATACCCACCATCTCCCATACTGTTCCACACTCTATACTGTAATAAGCCCCTAGGAAAAGCATTTGGAAGCTGAGAGAACTCATCGGAGTCGATAAACTCATTGTCATAAATACCCAGACACTTGATAAATTCTCTCATTTCAACACGGTGGTAACTCCCTTGGCAGTAGAAGGAGACCACGTTATCAAGCTGGGTATGACGGTCGAAACTAAGCTTGAATGTAGCGATGAAGTCATAGCTCAGCGAAGCATAAACGTCCTCTTCAATGCTCAGAAGTGCTCTCCAAGCTAGATCATTCAAGAATTGATCAAATTTTTCCGCCAACCCATACCGAGCGAGAACTTCTCGATCGATTACCACATTAGGCATGAATACCTTCTGTTCTCGCACCGTATCATACTTAGCTTCATCCTCCCTCCTCAAGTTAGGAGGATAATGTCTCGAAGCTCTAGACGACCCCCCAACTGAACGAGGTTGAGCATTCTTACACGCCACCATTTTAGTCCTAGGCATCTTGGATGCACCACGCTCAAGAAATCTCTAAAGATTGATGAATGACGTCCTTCACCCAGTGGAACCAACAGAGAGGAGCATAAAAAAGAAAAACGAAGATGCAGAGAGAAATAATGTGTGAATGAGGAGATAAGTGTAGGGAAAGGCATCTTATAGATGACAATCGTAAACCTTAAGGGCTATTAACACGGTTTCAAAACTGGGAGTGTTCTAAGCCGTGTCAAGCACTGCTCTTATATAAAGGAATTTGGAAAAATCTTACCTTGTGGCACGGCTTGTAACTTGGCCGTGCCTGTACCCATGTCATCCCATGGAACGAAACACCTTTTACAAATGCTCATACACTTAGGTGTGGCTTAGACCATGTCGTACCCTCTTTATTAAAATCTCACCTGCAAAACCAACATTCACTAATATATTGATGATGACAGTTAAGGGAAAACTAACCTAGTAGATGCATGGGTTGCCTCCCAGCCAGCGCTTTTGTTTAACGTCGTTAGGTCGACCTAATGAATAGAGGGAGATCAGTTATGGATTCGAATGAAGGTCAACTCCGCTCTTTCTTCAAAGACCTTCTTGTCTCCTACATAATGTTTAAGTCTCTGTCCATTGACCTTGAAAATACCCTTTTCAGGGTGTTCTAACTCCACCGCTCCATAAGGGAAAACGTTCTTGACCCGAAAAGGACCTGACCATTTTGATTTGAGTTTCCCAGGAAAAAGTTTTAACCTAGAGTTGAATAGCAGTACCATATTCCCTTCCTCAAATTGCTTGTGCTGGCGTAACCTTGCGTCATGATATGCTTTGGCTCTCTCCTTGTAGATATTAGCGTTGTCATAGGCCATAAGTCTTAACTCATCAAGCTCATTAATCTGACTTTTCCTGTGAGCCCTTGACTTGTCGAGATCGAGATTGATAGTCTTGATTGCCCAGAACGCCTTATGCTGAATCTCAACTGGTAAGTGACACGCTTTCCCATATACTAACCGGAAAGGAGTTGTATCAAGTAGTGTTTTATAGGCCGTCCTGTAAGCCCATAACGCATCGTCTAACCTGTCTGCCCAATCTCGCCCATGCTGGAGAGTTGATCTCATTAAGATGCGCTTTAGCTCTCTATTTGTCAACTCTACTTGCCCACTTGTCTATAGATGATAAGGAGTGGTAAGACGGTGAGTCACTCCATATCTTTTTAAGACTTTTTCAACCTGAGAGTTGCAAAAATGTGTACCCCGATCACTGATTAGTGCTCAAGGCACCCTAAAATGGTAAAAGAGCCTCTTAAGGAACTTGACAACCACCCTAACATCATTTTTTGGTAGAGCTTGCTCTTCTGCCCACTTAGATACATAGTCTACTGCTACCAATATATACTTGTTTCCATATGAAGGAGGAAATGCCCCCATAAAATCAATACCCCATACATCAAACACTTTGCACTCCAGAATATAGTGTTGTGGCATTTCGTCCTTCCTTGAAATGTTGTCGTCTCTCTAGCATCGATCGCATTGAGCTACAAAACTTTGGGCATCCTTGAATACTGATGGCCAATAGAAACCAGCTTCTAGCACTTTGTGGGCTGTCCTGTTTGCACCATGGTGTCCCCTAGTGGGTCCACTATAGCAATGGCTCAAGATCTCCTGTCCTTCCTCATGTGAGACACAGCGCCTGATCATTTGGTCTGAGCAATACCTGAACAAGTAGGGGTCTTCCCAATAGTAATACTTCAGGTCAGTAAAGAACTTCTTTTTCTGTTGCTTTAACATGTCCTATGAAAGGACCCTAGCCACTAGATAGTTGGCCATGTCCGCAAACCATGGGGACTCCGAACTGCTAACTTTGTTGACGGAATACAAATTCTCCTCAGGAAATCTATCATTAATATCTTCTTCCTTCAACTGCTCAACGCATGGGTTCTCCAATCGAGATAGATGATCTACTGCAAGATTTTCTACTCCCTTCTTGTCTTTGATCTCAAGGTTAAATTCTTGCAATAGGAGTATCCACCTGATGAGGCGGGGTTTTGCATCCGTCTTGGTCCTTAAATATCTCAAGGAGGAGTGGTTAGTATACACTAATACCTTAGAAAGAACCAGATAGGATCTAAATTTGTCAAAAGCGAACACCACTGCCAATAACTCCTTCTCAGTAGTGGTATAATTCTCTTGAGCGCCGGTTAAAGTTTTGCTGGCATAGTATATTGGTTGGAAATACTTTTCCTTTCTTTGACCCAGGACAGCTCTTACCGCATAGTCGCTGGCATCGCACATCAGTTCAAATGGTAGGTTCCAATATGGAGCCACCATAATAGGAGCCTTGGTCAGTTTCTCCTTCAGCGCCTTAAAGGCTTGGAGACATTCAGCATTGAAATCAAAGGCGAAGTTCTTTTCCAACAACCTAGTGAGAGGGCGAGCAATTTTGGCGAAATCTTTGATGAATTGTCTATAGAATCCAGCATGTCCTAGAAAACTCCGAATAGCTTTAACAAAAGAGGGTGGGGGAAGTTTGGCTATAGTATCAACTTTGGCATTGTCTACTTCAATCCCCTGCTGAGATATTTTGTGTCCCAAGACAATACCTTCAGTCACCATAAAGTGACACTTCTCCCAATTCAAAACTAAGTTGGTTTCTTCACAACGTAGGAGCACCCTTTCCAAATTCTGCAGGCAAGAATCAAATGAATCCCTAAACACAGAAAAGTCATCCATGAATACCTCCATGATATCTTTAACCAAATCTTTGAAAATCGCTAGCATGCACCGCTGAAAAGTGGCCGGTGCATTACATAACCCAAAGGGCATCCTCCTATAAGCAAATGTGCCATAGGGACATGTGAAGGTAGTTTTCTCTTGATCTTCAGGGGCAATTTAGATCTAGTAATATCCCGACACCCCATCTAGAAAACAGTAGAACATATGTCCAGTAAGCCTCTCCAACATCTGATCGACAAAAGGTAAAGAAAAATGGTCCTTGCGAGTGGCTTCATTTAATTTGCGATAGTCAATGCAGATTCGCCATCCCGTCACCGTCCTCATTGGTATAAGCTCATTATTCTCATTTGGGACCACAGTCATTCCCCCCTTCTTTGGCACCACCTGGACGGGGCTTACCCATGAACTATCAGAAATAGGATAAATTAAGCCAGCATCTAACAATTTGATTACCTCTTTCTTAACGACTTCTTTCATGTTTGGATTAAGTCGTCTTTGAGCTTGCACCACTGGTTTGAAATTGTCTTCCATCAGGATTTTCTGTGTACAGAAAGATGGACTAAACCCTTGGATATCCGAAATTTTTCATGCCAAGGCACGCTTATGCTCCTTCAAGATCTTCAAGAGTTTTTCCTTCTGAACAATGGTTAGCCCGGCTGCAATGATGACCGGCAACTGAGAATCCTTCTCTAAGAAAGCATACTCTAGACAGTCAAGGAGTTGCTTCAGCTCCAAAATTAGAGGATCTTCAATAGAGGGCTTTAGTCTGGTAACATCTCCTACATTAATATTCTCCCTTTCTGTTTTTATCCCAAGTTCTTCCTTGCCATCAAGATGGGTCAGCATTTCTTGTATTGCACAATCTTCTGTCTCTTCAATATCGCATACTCTCAAACTCAACTCTAATGGATCCTTGCATAAGATATCTTCCACAACGGTATCACTTAAGTCAATTGCATAACAAGTATCATCAGAACTTACCGATTTCTTCATCACAGCTGGTATTTGTATCACTAACTCGTCTCCCCCAATGCGCAGCACTAATCGGCCCTCAGCCACATCAATGATTGCTCAGGCTGTGGCCAAAAAGGGGCGTCCCAAGATCAGAGGAACTTCAGTGTCAACATCTATATCCAGGATCACAAAATCAACCGGGAAGATGAAAGTTTCTACTTTTACTAATACATCTTCAATAACCCCTCTAGGAAACTTCACTGATTGGTCTGCCAATTGAAGGCTCATTCGTGTGGGTTTTGGCTCCCCTAATCCTAGCTTTTAAAAAAGGGAATATGGCATCAAGTTTATGTTAGCCCCCAGATCTGCTAATGCTTTTTCTACGGGTAGATTACCAATGAAACATGGTATGGTGAAACTCCCTGGATCCTTCAATTTCTTTGGAAGCTTGTTCAGTAAAATCGCAGAACAACCTACACCAATTGTTGCAGTGGAGATCTCTTCCATCTTCTTTTTATTAGATAGCAAATCTTTTAAGAACTTGGCATACCTGGGCATTTGAGAAAGAGCTTCCACAAGTGGTAAGTTGATATGTAACTGTTTGAACAAATCCAGAAACTTACCGAAATGTTCCCGATCCTTGTCGTTCCACAGCTTGGTAGGATATGGCAATGAGGGTTTATAAGGCAGGACGATAGGTGTCTTTCTAGCTTCCGAGTCTTTTGTTCTTTCTTCTATAATTCTGCCTTTTTCTGCTTTATTAGTGGTCTCGCCCTTATCAACAGTCTCATTTCCCTTCTGAACAACAGGAGTTTCCCCACATTTATCTGATTTCACTTCCTTTCCACTCCTAAGACTCACTGCCTTCACGTGTTCTCTTGGGTTGGTCTCTGTATTTCCAGGGAGGGACCCTGTGGTCGCTCAGCATGCGCTTTGGAGATCTACCCTACTTGGTTTTCCAAGTTGTAGATTGAGGCTTCATGATTTCTTAGAGCTTCCTTTGTAAACTGCTAGCGTTGCTCAAACGCTTGAATGAATTTCGCAATCATATCCTCAAGATTAGATTTCTTTTCTTGGAAAGGAGGTGGAGCTGGTCTTTAGAATCCTGGAGCAGGTGCATTTCCCCTTTGAAATTGCTGATTACTCCAGGAGAAATTGGGATGATTGCGCCACCCTGGATTATATGTGTTGCTATAGGGATTGTTCTATGGCCTTGTGGAGTTCCCCACATAATCAACACGCTCTAGCACTTCAGATATCACATTGTTGGAATGAGGTTCAGCTGAGCAGTATTGGGATAGTTGAGATATAGCCATCCCTTCAACTTTTGAAGCGAGTGCATCCACTTTTGCTGCAATTGCTGTCATCAAATCGACCTCATAAATACCCGCTGCCCTGTGCTTTTGTATACCATGGCTCCATTGGTGATTATTTTTGGCCATGTTCTCAAACAAACTCAATGACTCTTCCGGTGTTTTCACATTCAGAGTACCCCTAGCAGCAGCATCTATTGTCCGTCGAGTTGCATAATCTAGCCCATTATAGAAAGTAGAAACTTGCAGCTAGTTAGGCATTTGGTGATGTGGACACCGCCTAAGAAGATCCTTGAATCTGATCCACACTTCATGTAGGGGCTCGTGGTCTAGTTGGGTGAATGATGTGATATCATTTCTCAACTTGGCAGTTTTCGATGGTGGGAAAAAATAGTCTAGGAAAGTCTTCGCCATCTGGGTCCAAGTGGTTATGGAATCCCAGTTTAGTGAACTAAACCACTGCCTTGCTTTCCCCCAGAGAGTGAAAGGGAAAAGTCGCAATTTCAACGCTTCCTCAGATACCCCGTTTTGCTTGACAGTTGCGCAAATATCCAAGAACATCTGAATGTGCGCATGAGGGTCCTCATCAGACAAACCGTCAAACTGGCATTAATTGTGAATCATGTGCATTGTAGAGGCCTTGATCTTGAAGTTATTGGCCTCTATTGCTGGTTGAACAATACATGAACTAATGCTACTCAAAGTAGGTCGAGCATATTCAACCATCGTCCTTCGTTCATCTGCCATTGGTTCAGCTTTTGTGTTACCACAGGTGATAGAAGTTTCCTTTTCAGCTACTGATGTTGCTTCTTCACTTTCTAAAGGTTTGTTGAAATTTAAATTCCCTACTATCTCTTTAGCACCTCTCAATCGCCTTCTAAAAGTTCGGTTAATCTCAGGATCAAGATCAAGAAGCTTAGATGAAGAGCTCCTTGTCATAAACTGCGAAAAAAAAAATGATGAACTTAGTTTCCTCAACAAATTTGAATGGAGTCACGAATGAAACTAAGAGAAATAATTAAAAGAATTTATAGTTAAAGTAGTAGGCATCAACTTTTCCTAATATTACAAATCCCCGGCAACGGCGCCAAAAACTTGATGGACGATCTGATCGTTCTAACAAGTTAAATCCTATACTCAATCCTAGCTTACGATCAGTTTCTCAGGCAAGTGTACCTATCAATTAGCAGTATAGCATTGGAGTACAGGTATCGATCCCACGAAGACTTATAAGTACTAGTACTAACGATTATCCTACTATTTAACTTCTCACTATTGATGATCTCAATTATCCTAATTACTGATTAAATCTAAAAGGAACGAATAAAATGATCAAAGTAAAGATATTCGAATACTCCTTTAGTTAATTCAATTATCTAAACATACCCTACCCAAGATCCACCCCTAATTCTCATGCAACTTTTATTCAATTACGAACCTTCCAATGATTAACACACAACATCTTTGATCTGCGGAGTTCTTACACTAGATTAAGGTCTTTCTCAAGATCAATAATCCCTAAGCCTAATTAAGTCAATTAAGATCTCTCTTTAATTAGCATAATTAAGATTGCAATAAAATCCTAGGACTCTCAATTGAACCAAACCACAATGACCTCGTTCAATACAGAAAACCTCCTATAACCTATCTCTAGGATTACAAGTGGTCTTTCTATTCATGCCAGATCTACTCTATTAAATGATTTCTCAATCTTAATAACAGAGATCTAGTTCAATCTTAATACTGCGCACATATCAAGATGAACAAACCATGATTGCAACATGAATAAACTCAAAGATCAGGATTAATTATTGAAACATCAACAAATCCGTTACATGACATTTAGGGGTTTCTCGAGGGATCAAGTATAAAACAATTAGCTACTCATGAATCTAATAAAAAGGACAAAACAGAAAATAATTGAATCCATAAGGAAATTCAAACACAAAATATCTTGGCTTCAAATCCGAAAACTCTTTTGGCAACAACTTCTCGTCTCTAGGGTTTCTGTTGTGCCGCCTCCCCCCTCTTCTCCCTAGGGTTGTTCAATTTATACTTTCTAGGAAATGGTAGAGGATCTTTAGCTGGAAAGATACGAGTGTATCTTTCCTTTTCCAAGTAAATCTCGAAAAGTGAATAATATTCGCCTGACACGTCCACCAACACGGCCAGATTTCTAACCGTGTCTCCCTCTGGTCGATAATCCGCAATTCCTCATTCTTGTTCAATGTGTGGCACGGCTATAAACACAGCTAGAAACACGGCTACATTATGAACCGTGCCATGTTCTGGATTTTTTTCACTTCTCTGCAGCATCTACCACGGCTTCAAGCACACCCATATCACAAGCCGTGCTTCCTTTCCAAGTGACAACTTTCATCCTCAGGTGTGCACACGGTTCATGACACGGGCGTGGCTTTCCCTATGCTGTCCCTAAGTAGCTTTAACTTGATCTTTTAAGCTTCAATCATGCTTCTTTTGTTATCTTTCCACTTCTTTTTGGTATTATACCCTGAAACTGGTATATTTATCTGTTAAGTACCGAATCCACATTGATTTTATTCAAAAGACTACACAAATTCATCATTAACGCCCATGATTTATAAGGGTTAATTTACTCTTATCATGGATCAGTTGAACCTCCTGAACAAACCCTAGCACGTTTTGTATTTGGGTTGAAGTATGAGATAGCTTATGTAGTTAAGCTTCAGAAATATAGTACACTTGATGAGGCTATACAGTTAGCCTTGAAAGTGGAAAGACAGAGGCAATCCTATGCATTCCAGGTTACTAGGAGCAAACTACCAGGGAACCAAATTGTTCAGGGTCAGTTATGTTCTCCTTCAGAGACACTAGGGGTTCACGAGTAGTTGAGTACACCATTGGAGTATTTTGAGGATTAGAGTCAGATGAGTCTATCATTAGAGGGCCAGAATGTTCAGAGACATTTGTGTTCACCTTCAGAGGTCTTAGAGGGCAATGAGCAGTTGGGCCGACCACTAGAAGACCATCAGGATTAGCGACATACAGATGAGTTAGAAAAGGAGGATACAATATCAGTGAAATGGGTTGAGATAGGGGACATCTTAGTGGATAATGGGTCATTATTTGTGTTGCAGATGAGATACATCCTAGAAATGGAGGAGAGAAAACAATCACCACCTGTAGTATTTCAGATATTGGGATTCTGTAGAGATATTTCTTCAGGTGGCTTGCTAAGAGGAAACAAAGTCTCTACTGCATTTGATCTACCAGATTTGAGGACAAATCTTTTTTAGGCCCGAGGAGATGATAGGAATCAAAATCCGACAAGACCTATCATTAGGGCAAAAACTAAAGGAATTCAAATTTTGGCGATGAGGGCCCATTTTGAGTAGATCGACCCCGGAATTATTTATATATTAACCTCTTTTCTATTATTCTTGTATTGTGTTTTCCAACAGGCACACTTATCATATTTTATAGGGCAATGGAAAAACTCCCTCAAACTCAGCTTGTGGGTTATCCATGGACCGACCTGAACCGGCGATGAGCTGGGTCGATGGATCCTATAGAAGACCGACATCTTGAAGACCATTTCTTTTATATATTTCTTCTTTTATGAATTATTTTGGTTGTATTTTGGTTTTGGGACACGTTTATTTTCTTGTAATTTTCATTTAGGGATAGCCACCTTAAAAGTGGCAAACTTGTAATTTTTAGCACTTTTAAACCCTAGGAGTAGCAAGTATAAATACTTGCTTAAGAGAGGGTTTGAGGGGGGAATATTTTGTAGAATTGAGAGTTCATTTCACGTGAGGATTAGGGTTTCCTAATTGTCATTAGACTCTTGTCAATTTCAATCCCAAGAGTTGAAATTGTGGCAAGTGCAACACCTTGGAATTGTGAGTAGTATCAATTTCATTTTGTTGTGATTTCTTTTCTTCTCTAGTGTGTCATATCTAGGGGTGAATTGAGATAGTTCTTGGATAGATTTACTTCTTATTATATTCGAATTCTTGTGTTTAATTAAGATCCTTTGCATTTGAATTCGAATCATCCTTGAAGAATTCCTCTTGAAACGCGATTATCACTTGTGGAAAGGAGTTCTTAGAATTGAGGTTTTCTTTTGAATTTTTGGATTATTCTCATGGAATTATATGTGATTAGTGTGTTGTTAGAAGAGATTATCATTGAGGTATCACAATTGCAACATTGAACATTTGGATTTTCATTGCATCTTCACTAGGGTTCACGTAATTTTTGCCCTTTTGGAGCTGGTTTGTTGTTGACTTGAGTTTACTTTTTCTCGAGTCTTTTAATTGTGCTTCTAAGTGGATTTAGGCACATCACTAGTCTTAATCTCATGAAAAGTGGCATCGATTTCCAATGAATGTAACCAATTCTTCAATTAGGATGTAATCAATCTTAGATCCAAATATGATGATGCTCTAATACCAAAAGATGATGTGCTCAAAACCAAGCCCAAGAACATGCAAATGAATCAAAGAAACAAACCCTAACTCATAAACCTCAATCGGTTCAATTGGACTAGAAATTGCATGAACCCTATTGGAATTTTGATGAAATCCTAAGGTCCAAAGATGCAATCAACAATTCAACAAGATTAAGCCTCACCAAGTAACATCAAATTCAAGTGAAATCCACATGAATTTGTGTCAAGAAGAACAGATCCAAAATCATGATTTTATCCTCTCTTAACAAGCACCATTCACATCACAAATGATTCCAATATTGATGATGGTATCAAATACTAAAGTAATCAATTTCATAACATGATATTTGATCACAATTACCATAAAAAATCTGACCAAGAAAATCCAAATCAACCCTAGATATGACTCACTAATGATGATAAGGAAAAACAACAAAGAAGGAATCGATATTACTCACAATTGCCCTTTGTTGCACTCGCCACAATTTTAACTCTTGGAAATTGAAATTGATAAGAGAATTTGAACTAGGGAAACCCTAAGCTCTCTCACGAAAATGTGATGTTCAAATCTGAAAATGTTAGCCTCCTCAATGATAGGAATCAGACTTTTCCAGGTCCTATCACTAGAGCCCGAGCTAAGGGTCTCCAGAATCTAGTTTTGAAGGTTTTGCTAGAGAAACCTAACCTTGAGAAATCTAACCCACTTTCTACATCTTTGCACTATAATTTTGATGCATTTCAGCAGGTTCATTTGTCAGTCCTACAGGATGCAAAAACACCCTTACTACTGAGTGAATCAAGGTTGTCAACGGAACCTGATTCAAAAGCTTCATGAAGACCGACATCATGAAGGACCATTTCTTTTATATATTTACTCTTTTATGAACTATTTTGGTTGTATTTTGGTTTTGGGACACTTTTATTTCTTTGTAACTTTCATTTAGGGTTAGCTACCTTAAAAGTAGCAAACTTGTAATTTTGAGCACTTTTTAACCCTTGGAGTAGCAAGTATAAATACTTGCTTAAGAGAGGGTTTGAGGAAGCCATATTTTTGCATATCAAACACTTCTTCTATATGTGAGAATTAGGGTTCCTAATTTTCATTTAGACTCTTATCAATTTCAATCCCAAGAGTTGAAATTGTGGCGAGTGCAACACCTTGAAATTGTGAGTTATATCAATTTCATTTTGTTGTGATTTCTTTTCTTCTCTAGTGTGTCATATCTAGGGTTGAATTGAGATAGTTCTTGGATAGATTTTCTTCTAATTGTATTCGAATCCTTGAGTTTATTTAAGGTACTTTGCAATTGAATTCGAATCTTCATTGAAGAATTCCCTTGAAAACGTGTTCTTCACTATTGGAAAGGAGTTCTTGAAATTGAGGTTTTCTTTTGAATTTGCGGATTATTTTCGTGGATTATATGATTAGGGTGTTGTTAGAAGATATTATCATTGAGGTTTCACAATTGCATCATTGAACATTTAGATTTCCTTATATCTTCATTAGGGTTCACGTGAATTTGCCCTTGTGGATCCGGTTTCACCTTGACTTGAGATTGTTTTTTCTTAAGTCTTTTAATTGTGATTCTAAGTGGAATTAGGCACATCATCTTTTTGGTATCAAAGCTCATGTTGAGAGAAGGGAATTGGTTTCATTTGATTTCGTGGAGTTAATCATCCATTAGGATTGATTTAGTGGAAACCGCAATTGTATTGATTGTTGTGGTTTTGAGCTTGTGAAACTACCTTATCTTGGAGTTTATTTTGCTATTTGTTAGAGTTGGTTTAGGAAGGTTTTTGCATCATTTTATGATCACTAATTTACGTGGAAGGGTAGAAGTATAAAGAGTTGTTTACTTCAACAATTTTTTGGAACTTGCAAAACTTACCAAAATCCTTGCCATGGCTTGTTGTGGCGTGGAGGAGGATGTGTAGTTTATTGTTTTGAATTCCATTGTGTAACTCTAAATTGGTGGAGTACAATTTGTAGATTGCATTGAGTTTTGATTGGTAAGGAATTATTTGAATTCAAACATATGCAATTAAGTTGTGGGAGTTAATGATTGCTATTTGAATTTGAATTCATTGTTACCAATTGAGGAAGGCTTGCAATAAGTGAAGTTGTTTGAATTTGAAATTGAAAGTTGCTGCCTATTGTGGAATTCGGAATTCATTTGTGGAAAGTTACATATTAGTCCTTTGTTATCATTATTTGCCGTGGAAGTGGAAGTATACTTGTAATTATTATCCATCTTGTTGTTGCCGTAGAAGTAACTCATCATCATTGTTGTTGTTACTTGTGTGTTGCCGTGGAGTGACTTGTGGAGATTAAAGTTTGTTGCACCGTGATCTTAAAAGAAGTGGGGAATATTATTCACGTGTTGATTGAGTTGAATTCCACAATGTCTAGTGAAATGCTTCAATATGCTAATGTATTGCGACGCTCATTAAGTACATTTGCTAGTAAGGAGGAAGAATAAAGGGAAAATTTGTTCCACACTTCTTGTAGGATACAAGGAAATTTGTGTGTCCTTATAATAGATGGTGGTAGTTGTACTAACGTAGTAGCTGCATCATTGGTATCGAAGCTAAAGCTTTCAACTATTCCATATCCTAAACCTTATAAACTACATTGGCTTAATGATCAAGGAAGTCTGTATGTTACCGAAAGAGCTAGGGTACCCTTCAGTATAGGGGACAAGTATTGTGATGAAATTGAGTGTGATATCTTGCCCATGTGTGCATCTCATATTTTGCTTGGTAGACCTTGGTTATATGACAAGAGGGTCTTACATGATGGCTTCAGAAATACATATTTGTTCCAAAAGAAGGGCAAGCGAATTATTCTGAATCCTATGCCACCTTCAGAGGTCCATAATGTCTAGCAACAGATTAATCGACCATCAGAGGCTAAGAAGGCTTTGATTCAAAGTAATGTTTCTGAGGGAAAAAGGTATTGTTGATGGGACAGGGTGAGATGGAGAGATTAATCATAGAAGAGGCTCCAACATACTTGCTTCAGTTAAGAAGTGTCTTAGGGCTACTAGAATCACAGTCTCTACCTCCAGCAGTTTCTTAAGTATTAAATGAGTATACTGACATTTTTCCTGATGATTTGCCAACAGGATTACCACCCTTGAGAGGGATAGAGCATGCTATTGATCTTATGCCCGGTTCAGTGTTACCAAACCGACCTGCATATCGCATGAATCCTGAGGAGGCTAAGGAATTGAAATGTCAGGTAGATGAATTGGTGGAACGGAGGTTTGTTAGAGAGAGTCTCAGCCCATGAGCTGTTCCCGCCCTTCTTGGGAACAAGAAGGATGGAACTTGGAGAATGTGTATCGATAGCATAGCCATCAACAAAATCACCATTAAATGCAGGTATCCTATTCTTAAACTTGATGATATGTTGGATGAGTTGTATGGTTCACAAATTTTCTCCAAAGTTGATCTTAAAAGCGGATATCACCAGATTCGAATGAGGGAAGGGGATGAATGGAATACCGCTTTTAAAACACGTCATGGACTGTACGAATGGTTGGTTATGCCTTTTGGTTTGAGTAGTACTTTTATGAGATTGATGAACCATGTATTGAAAGAGTTCTTAGGAAAATTTGTTGTTGTTTATTTTGATGATATTCTGATCTACAGCAAAGACCTAGAACAACATGTGGAGCATCTTCGGGCAGTATTCTTAGTATTGAAGGCACAACAGCTATTTGCGAATTTTCATAATTGTTCCTTTTGTCAAACTGAGGTAACATTCTTGGGCTTTGTTGTGTCAAGTGTAGGAGTTAAGATAGATGAGGAGAAAGTAAGGGCAGTTAAGGAATGGCCAACACCCACTTCAGTTACTGAGGTAAAAAGTTTTCATGGGCTTGCATCCTTTTATAGACGCTTTGTCCAAAATTTCAGTAGCATTGTCAGTCCTCTCACAGAACTGACTAAGAAGAGTGTTCCTTTTATCTGGAGTGAAAAGGCCCAGAGGAGTTTCGAAGAGATTAAAGAAAAACTCACTTGTGCCCCATTACTGGTCTTACCTGATTTTGACAAAAATTTTGAATTGGAATGTGATGCTTCAGGGATTAGAATTGGTGTTGTATTGATGCAGGAGAAGAGGCCTATAGCATATTTTAGTGAAAAGTTTAGTGGAGAAACTTCGAACTATTCTATATATGATAAGGAATTTTATTCCTTAGTGAGGGCTCTCATGACATGGCAGCATTATCTCCACCCGAAGGAGTTTATTATTTATATAGATCATGAATCTTTGAAACATTTCAGGGGTCAACATAATTTGTCTAAGCGCCAAGCCAAGTGGGTGGAATTTTTGGAGAGCTTTGTTTATGTGATTAAGTACAAAAAAGGGCAATCAAAATATTATTGCTAACGCTTTATCACGACGGTATGTACTAATCACTTCTCTTCAAACAAAATTACTGGGTTTTCAGTTGTTGAAGGAACAATATGTATGTGATGAGGAATTCAAAATTGTCATGGAGAGGTGTCTTGGAGGCGGGATGTATGATGGTTATTGTGTGATAGATGGTTTTCTATATAAATCAGGAAAACTTTGTATTCCATCTGGATCTGTGAGGGAATTATTGGTGAGGGAAGCACATGCAGGTGGCTTGTCAGGGCATTTTGGTGAGAAGAGAACTCTAGCCATATTGAGGGAGAATTTCTACTGGAAAGGCATGACAAGGGATGTCGATAGGGTACTAAAAAGGTGTGGTGTTTGCAAGAGAGCTAAGCGGACGAAAGGCGCGCAGGGTGAATATATGCCTTTACCTATACCATTTAAACCTTGGACTGATATCAGGATGGATTTTGTGTTGGGATTACCCATAACACAAAGGGGGAAAGACTCTATTATGGTGGTTGTTGATCGATTCAGCAAAATGTCATGCTTTGTACCATGCCACAAAACAGACGATGCTCTTTTTATTGCTAACCTTTTGTTGTAGGAAATTATCAAATTGCATGGAGTTCCACACAACATAGTGTCAGACAGAGATACTAAGTTCCTTAGTTTCTTTTGGAAAACACTATGGAAGGCTGGGTACTAAACTGATGTACAATACCTCTTGCCATCCCCAGATTGATGGACAAATAGAGGTTGTCAACCACACACTTGGGAATCTTCTCAGAGCAACAATTGGCAAGAATCTTACTGATTGGGACTTGTGTCTTCCTATTGTTGAGTTCGCTTACAATAGGTCTACTTATAGTTCAACCAGTAAGTCTCCCTTTGAAGTTGTTTATGGATATAACCCTTCTATTCCATTAGATTTTATAGCTGGACCAGCGACGAAGGAAGAAAGTCTTAGTAGAGTTGACCGAGCACAACAGATTCAACATATCCATGATTGAACCACTGAACACCTTCAGAAGACCTAGGAACAACAGAGGATCCAGGGAAACAGGCACAAGAAAATTCATCTCTATAATCCAGGTGACTTAGTCTGGATTAATCTTAGCAGGGACAGTGATAGGATCACATTATACTTATATTTTCTTTTGGACTTATATTAAATTTATTTCAATATTATAAGAAAATATAAAGAAATGATATTTAATGGTGTTTATTGTGAAAATTCAGGTTTTGAGGACCCAAAAGTAAATTACAAGTTAATTGGAGGAGTTTTTCACAAAATTGAAGAAGTGAGCGGAGGATTGCACGGAAGGCCGCCGGCCTTAGGCCGGCCTACATTCAAGGCCGCTGGCCTATATTAAACCAGCCTCAAAAAGCATTAAAGCCGCCGGCTTACATTCAAGGCCGCTGGCCTTCATTACTCCCCAGATATCCATTGCGAAAATCTCTCCAAAATCGTATCTTAACTAATTTGCTTACTCAACTCCTCATCAGATCAACCTTATCCTCCTCCTCTTTGGATCTATAAATAGGCCCCTTGTGTGAACCTTGGAAGCATCCCGTTTGTTTTAGAATCCTTTTGTTTTGATTCTTTGTTTAGCATCCTTTGTCTTTCTTTGAAATCATTAGAATTCCCTTAGGAACTTTAGGATTTTATATTTTCTTTAATTCCTTTACATTTCATGTTATTCCAAATTTTAGTTTGAAGAAAGAAAGTTATTTTGCTGAAGTTTTCTTTCAATTGAAGAATTCGAGGAATCATTTTGGAAGATTGAAGTTCTTGAAGATTATAGCTATTGTTTCATTTACTTTATTTTCTTTTATGCCATTTATTAGTTTATTCTTGTTGTTCAATATGAATTCCATTGCACCTATTTATTTCAATTGTTTTTATGCAATTCATACTATAATGTTCTAAATCATCCTTGTGGGAAACATGATGAAGCCATAATTCAAACTAAAGTGATCATTGTATTCATGTTATAGGACATATAGATATGCGGAATTTTCATATAAGAAGTCCTGCTATGAATTGTATTTTGTAATTGAAATCAATGCATAGAAATATAAATGACTCAAAAGAGAAATTTAGGTTTTATCATGAATTCCTAAGTAAGATTTAATAATTCATGCGGAAGCAGCGTTATTGAATTTTATTAGAAATCGACCTAAGTGTTTTATGCAATATTTTTATTAAATTTTTCACTAAGGGATTTGGAGAAATTATTTTAAAGATATTAGGCAATCATATAATTGGGAAATTTATGATTGTGAATTAGAATCCTCATTTGATTTGAATTAGCGAGAGCTATTAAATTAAATTGGGGTAATGTTACTTTAAAACTTGATAAAGGATTAAGGTTTTGTTAATTTCTTGTGAAAATCCATATAACTATGAGTTATTATAACATGAATGCAATATGATTAGTAGAATTAGGGTGGATTCTATTTCCCATCATCAATTCATCATTTTTCAAACACAATTCTCTTTTTGAGCATTTAGTATAATTCATTCAATTCTCATCAAATATCATTGCCTAAATAATAGTAGAAATTGATATAGGTCTATTACTTAATCAATCTTCGTGGTTCGACACTCTTCTCTCACTATATTACTTGATCCGATCCGGTACACTTGCCGGTATTTATTCACGCTCATTTTATATCTCCTTTTACGTGGATTAGACAGGTTTCCACACAAGAAGTCACAGAAGCTATCTCCTAGATCAGACGGACCATTCGGGGTCTTAAAGAGCATCAACAACAATGCTTATCGCATCGAGTTGCTAGGAGATTATGGAGTATCAACTACTTTTAACATTTCAGATCTTTCACCTTATTTAGTAGATGACTTGCACGAAGATCCATCATATTTAAGGGCAAATCTTCTAGAAGCCTAAGGAGATGATAGGAATTAGACTTTTCCAGGACTTATCACCAGGGCCCGAGCTAAGGGTCTCCAGAATCTAGTTTTGAGGGTTTCGCTAGAGAAACCTAACCTTGAGAAATCTAACCCACTTTCTACATCTTTGCACTATAATTTTGATGCATTTCAACAGGTTCATTTGTCAGTCCTATAGGATGCAAAAACACCCTTACTACTGAGTGAATCAAGGTTATCAATGGAACCTGATTCAAAAGCTTCTTGACGACCGACATCATGAAGGACTATTTCTTTTATATATTTACTCTTTTATGAACTATTTTGGTTGTATTTTGGTTTTGGGACACTTTTATTTCTTTGTAACTTTCATTTAGGGTTAGCCACCTTAAAAGTGGCGAACTTGTAATTTTGAGCACTTTTTAACCCTAGGAGTAGCAAGTATAAATACTTGCTTAAGAGAGGCTTTGAGGAGGCCATATTTTTGCAGATCAAACACTTCTTCTATACGTGAGAATTAGGGTTCCTAATTTTCATTTAGACTCTTATCAATTTCAATCCTAAGAGTTGAAATTGTGGCGAGTGCAACACCTTGAAATTGTGAGTTATATCAATTTCATTTTGTTGTGATTTCTTTTCTTCTCTAGTGTGTCATATCTGGGGTTGCATTGAGATAGTTCTTAGATAGATTTTCTTCTAATTGTATTCAAATCCTTGAGTTTATTTAAGGTACTTTGCAATTGAATTCGAATGTTCATTGAAGAATTCCCTCGAAAACGTGTTCTTCACTATTGGAAAGGAGTTCTTGGAATTGAGGTTTTCTTTTTAATTTGTGGATTATTTTCATGGATTATATGAGATTAGGGTGTTGTTAGAAGATATTATCATTGAGGTTTCACAATTGCATCATTGAACATTTGGATTTCCTTATATCTTCATTAGGGTTCACGTGAATTTGCCCTTGTGGATCCAGTTTCACCTTAACTTGAGATTGTTTTTTCTTAAGTCTTTTAATTGTGCTTCTAAGTGGAATTAGGCACATCACTCAAACCCTACAATAAGCAAGTATTTATTCTTGCTGCCGTTAGGGTTAGAAAATGCAGAAAAATTACAATTATGCCACTTTTAGGGTGGCCGATCGTAAATGAAAATTAGAATCAAAAGGAAAGTGTCCCAAAAGAAAATACAACATAAAATAGTCCATAAAACAATTACAAAGAACAAAACATTATAAGTCTTCATGAGCCAATGCTTCATAATGGAAATAGTCGTTGCGGGCCTTTGAATGCAAAGTTGATGATGTCCTGTGGCCATCAACTAATGTAGGACATGTTGGTGTCCCATGGAGAATTATTATTGTACTTCTAAGATTATTTCTTAAATACTTATTAGATGAAAAGAAATGATGTAAAATATAAGTGATTTGGATCATCATCCAAATTGAGTTTTGAAAGTGTTGATGGTGCCGGAAATTTTCCCATCATCTCCTCGGGCTTCTGGAAGATTTGCCCTCAAATCTAGGGGGTCTTTTCGTGGACTGAAACCCGATGTTTGGAATTGTTTGTTGGCTAAAAATCTAGAAGAGCTATATGTGCTTCTGACTAGTTCCTGGAAAGAACGAACCTTAGACGGAGACAAAGGAGTCAATAGAATCCGAGTACCATCCTTTTGAAACATGTAAGTGTTTCTGATCCTATCATGTAATACCTTTCTATCAAATAGCCATGGTCGACCCAGTAGTAAATGAAATGCATACATAGGAAGCACATCACAGATAATCTCATCACTATACCAATCTCCTATACTGATTGGTACGCTGTGTTAACATGCAAACTACCTCGGTTGTCCAACCAATGCACTTTATATGGGTTAGGATGAGAGCTAGTGGTTAATTGTAAGTTTTCTACCAATGCAGGAGATATGACATTAGTACAACTACCATTATCATAAAAAGCATACATAGGTTACCTCGAATCTGACAAGGTGTGTGGAACAGACTCTCCCTCTATATGTCCCTAGTATTTGGAGAAATAGTCATAACCCTGTATAACACATTAATAGGTAAGTATTTTCCTCCCTTTTTATCCCCATGTGTTTCAGCATGTTCATCATCATAATACTTTTGTAAGGCTAATGATAAATCTGTAGGCTTGACAGTCTCTTCCTCATCATCTTCCTCGTTATCCTCCATGACGGTCATCACCCTTTTATTGGGACACTGTGTAGCTATATGTCCAAATCCCATGCATTTGAAACATTTAATCTAGCACATCTTCCCACTGGTTGACCCTTCTACCATCTGCCTCAAATCAGATCCAACTACCTCTTTGCCTTTCCCAGAAACATTTTTCTCCCTTTTTGTAGTAGGGATAACTTTGTCTACAACCCTGAAATGCTCACCTGCTCCCTTTGACCTATCCAACCGACCAACACCCTCCATGGGCTTTGTATTAGTACTGGGACTACTCCTAATAACTGGAATGAATAGGATCGCCTTTGTCTTTCCACTTTCAAGGCTAACTGCATAGCTTCATCAAGTGTACTATATCTCTAAAGCTCAACTACACAAGATATCTCATACTTCAACTCAAATACAAAACGTTCTAGGGTTTGTTCAGGAGGTTCAACTGATCTACATCTGATCACTAGTGTCTTAAACTCCTATACGTAGTCATCCACTATTTTACCCCCCTATCTTAGTGTCAGGAGATGCATAAATAGCTCTTGCCTGTAGTGTTTCGGTATAAACCTCTTCCTCAAAACTCGTTTTATGTCTCTCCAAGTACGTATTTCAATCTCTCCATCCCTTCGCCTACTGATTACCATATTTTTCCACCATAAAGCGGCATATCCTATGATGTGCCTAAAACTAAGTTTAAGCACACAAAACCAAGATTGAAAGACACTTAGACAATGTCATTCAAACTAGCTTCAATTTCATGAACATTAGCGTCAAATCTAAATGCTTTTGAACCAATTAGACAACAATGATGTGTTCAATCTTAAATCCAAATATGATATAGCTCTGATACCAAAAAGATAATGTGCCTAATTCCACTTAGAAGTGATACGAACCACGCTAACTCGTGACGAAACCCAATACCAATACGTTCGGAAATTCGTTACCTAAGACGCCCAAACACCTACAGTGGAAACTGTGACCCGTTGTCTATAAGCAAGATAAGAACCTTGGTATAATGTGAAGACGCCACAATCGGGATGAAAGACCGATTGATAAGCCGGGATGAGCGCCATGGAAATCAATCCGATAAGTTCAAATTAGTTCTTGAAGAACCAAGAGAGGAGCCTCTCAAAGATGTTTAATGTTCTAAGATGTATGTTCCATCTCTATTCTAAACCCTGGAGCTTTATACTAGGGTTACAATTCGTAAAAATACAAGTCCAAAACGACGTCACTTCAATAAGTGCGTTAAAATAACAAAACAACACAAAAGGCAGGCAATCGAGGAGATACACGGCCGTGTACACGACCATGTACTTTTCTGTGCAAATTCTGGCAATATACACGATTGTGTACTTCTGGTCGTATATCTTTCTGTGGATTTGCTTGACTCCATACACGGCCGTGCCTTTGGCCGTATATATGACCGTGTATGATTCTGTGTAACTTTGAGATTCCTACAAACTGTGCCTTGTAAATACATGCCCTCTTCACCCCGTATCCAGTATAACTTGTACAAGAGCAAGGGTCTTCCATGGTTGTTTCAATCCGTTCCAACTTCATGATTGCTCCAATCCTTTCCGGCTTCATGGAAAATCCTTTAGCAACCCGTTAAGTGCTTCCTTAAGTCGTTTTCGCTCGGCTTCTTGTGATCGGTCCAGGCGGCACTTCAAGAGGATCCACATTTCTTCTTCCGGCCTGGCTCTCATCATGTATCTCATCATTCCCCTCCCTTGAAAAGGATTTATCCTCAAATCATCACCTACATCAAAAGGACTCAGATCAGTAACATTAATGTGACACTTACTTGATACTCACCAGGCAAATCTATCTTGTATGCATTATCGCTGATGCGCTCAAGAATTTGAAATGGTCCATCGCCTCTAGGAAGTAGTTTAGATCGATGCTGCACGGGAAACCGCTCTTTGCGCATGTGAACCCAAACCTAATCTCCAGGTTCAAAGACAGCTTGTCGACGACCTTGTTGGCTTGTTTCACATGCTCCTCTATTCTTCGCTCAATGTTTAGCCTTGCCATCTCATGGATCTGTTTAACAAATTCGGCCTTCATCTTGCCATCTAAATTAACATACTCAGAAATAGGCAAAGGTGAAAAATCCAAAGGAGTTAGTGGATTAAAACCATACACAATTTCAAAAGGATTAAATTTAGTAGCAGAATGCATGTACGGTTATAGGAAAATTCAACATGTGGCAAACAATCCTCCTAACTTTTAATATTGTTTTTAATTACAGCCCTCAACAAAGTAGATAAAGTTCGATTCACTACCTCAGTTTGACCATCGGTCTGTGGATGACAAGTAGTAGAAAACAATAACTTAGTTCCTAACTTAGCCCACACAAGGTCTTCCAGAAGTAGCTCAAGAACTTAGCATCTCTATCAGATACGATTGTTCTAGGCATACCATGCAATCGCACAACTTCCCTAAAGAATAAATTAGCAATATTACAAGCATCGTCCGTTTTGTGACAAGGAATGAAATGTGCCATCTTAGAGAATCTATCAACAACTACAAAAATAGAATCTCGACCATGTCTAGACCTGGGTAAACCTAATACAAAATCCATAGAAATATCTACCCAAGGCTCATGAGGAATGGGAAATGGAGTATAAAGCCCTTGAGGTTGGACTCTAGATTTCGCTTGCTTACACGTGACACAACGTCACAAATCCTCTCAACATCTCGTTTCATGTGAGGCCAATAGAAGTGTTCCTGCAATACCCCTAAGGTTTTAACTACTCCAAAGTGTCCCATTAAACCTCCTCCATGAGACTCCCTCACGAGTAATTCTCTTAAAGAACAAATTGGAATGCACAGTTTACTCTCCCTAAACAAGAATCCTTCATGTTTATAAAATTTACCATGCCCACTCTTCTCACAATGCACATACTCCTCATAAAAATCTCGATCAGCAGCATATAATTCCTTAATGTGCTCAAAACCAAGCAGTCTAGAACTAAGAGTAGAAATAAGAATATAACTTCTAGAAAGTGCATCAGCAATGGCATTCTCTTTACCTTGCTTATAGTGGATGACATATGGAAATGTTTCGATGAACTCCACCAACGAGCATGCCTCTTGTTTAGCTTATGTTGCCCCTTCAAGTACTTCAAAGATTCATGATCAATGTGGATCACGAACTCTTTTGGCCACAGGTAGTGTTGCCACGTCTTCAGGGTTCAACCAATGCATATAACTCCTTGTCGTAAGTAGGGTAGTTCAAGGTTGCCCCACTTAGCTTCTTACTAAAGAATGCAATCGGTCTTCGCTCCTGCATAAGCACTACTCCAATACCTAATCCTGAGGCATCACACTCAATTTCAAACGTTTTAGGAAAGTTAGGTAAAGCAAGTAATGGCGCCTGAGTCAGCTTATTTTTAAGCGTCTAAAAGGCCTTCTCTTGTTGCTCTCCCCATTTGAACCCACGTTCTTCTTAATTACCTCAGTAAATGGTGCTGCAATGGTACTGAAATCCTTCACAATCTCCTGTAAAAGCTCGCTAGTCCATGGAAGCTCCGCACATTACTTACATTGGTTGGACTAGGCCATTCTTGGATCGCACAAACCTTTTCTTCATCAACCTGTATTCCCTATGCACTAACAACAAAACCAAGAAACCACAAGTTTGTCTGTGCAAAAGTGCACTTCTTGAGGTTAACATATAATTGTTCCTTTCGAAGCACTTCTAAAAACATCCCTCAAGTGAGATATATGATCTTCTAAACTCTTTCTGTAAATGAGGATATCATCAAAATAAACAACCACAAATTTTCCATAAAAGTCCTCAAAACATGGTTCATAAGTCTCATAAAAGTACTAGGTGCATTAGTTAAACCGAAAGGCATTACTAACCACTCATACAAATCCATATTTTGTTTTGAATGCAGTTTTCCATTCATCACCTTCTTTCATTCTAATTTGGTGGTATCCACTTTTCAGATCAATTTTAGAAAAGACACTAGACCCATGTAACTCATCTAACATGTCATCTAAGCGAGGAATGGGATGACGATAATTTACCGTGATGTTGTTGATGGCGCGGCAGTCAACACACATTCTCCATGTCCCATCCTTCTTAGGCTCATTTTTCCTCACTACCCCCTTCTCCTTTAAATTTCATCGACCTCTTTGGATTTCCCTTTGTCTCCTCCGATTGCCCTAAAGCGGGCTTGTTTTGGAATTTTGATCCCCGGGTAAAAGGCAATCTGGTGCTCAAAACCACGAATAGGTGGTAATCCCTTAGAATCTCCTCAGGGAAACATCTTCAAAGTCCGCACAAGAACACAACCCACGGGCAAAGAGTTGATAGTTCGTTATATTCAAACATTTTTTTCAAAAAAACCAAAACAACAGGGGTTGCCTCATCACAAAGCCTCCTTACACACTCGCTCTTGCCACACAACTCCCCTTTATGCAAGGCTGCCCTCTCCTTTTCACTCACCACCAAATTTAATCCCCCTTCACTTGGCCTCTCACCTTTTTCCCAACCCCCTCTCTTTTTTCCTTTTTGATCTTGCTTTTATATTCCTTTTTTTTCTCATTTCTTTTGCCTCTCACCCTCCCTCTTTTTTTCCTCCCCTTTTTTTTTTGAACGACGTTGTACTGCCGGTCCTCAACATTTGCTTAGGGTTAACGGTTTAAGATAAAAGCTTTTCCCCTGGGAACAAGCATACTTTGTTAGAAAAGCCTCAGAACAACCGTCCTATCAAATTCCAGGGCCCCCCCAACAAAACATGACATGCTTGCATTGGCACCATCACAAAAACACCCACCTCAAACCTACCAATGCGGAAACCAATCAATGCTTGCTTACCACCTTAGCCTCCCCACTATCATAAACCACTGCTTTTAAATTGGACAAAGGGTTAACAGTTTTTGACCCCCACCCTCAACAATAAAATTCTCACTACATGGTGCAACTCCCCCCATAAATGATCAAACTACAATGTATCTCCTAGATAACATCTAGTATGAAATAATTTCTTTTTGCACCCCTCTTCTTCCCTCACTTGCACATTCAACGCCGTTCACTACTGCCACTACCTTTTGCCATTGCAGGCCCTCATCATCACTAGCATCCTCAATGAGCAATCAAATTCTTTCACTACCCCCTCGTCTCATACCTCCATCACACACAAAATCATCACACCCCTATTTAGACATTGACTACAAATGGCCTCTACCTTAGCATTTGAAACATCTAATGTCACGTTTCTAAAAGTGAAGAACAGGGTTCCCTTTTGTTACCAGAGAAAACCCACTTGCCTCAGCTCCCCTTTGGTTTGGGGGGGAAAGGCTTTTCTTCTTTTTTCCCTTTTGGTTGGTCTTCAAAGCGGATGAACCTTTACCCTGTGGAAACCGTCTTTACTACTCCTTTTCCCTCTTGGCTTTTCCAACCTTTTAGCCATGAAACCATATCCCCAATTCTCATAATGTTACAATCAACCACATTTGGATTTCTCTTTTCAACCCAGCAAGAAACCAGCCATTGTGCCTCTCTACCTCCTCTACAGCCCTAATCATAGTACTTCTATCTCCTTGAAATACTCATCTACCTTGGTTTCCCCTGCCTTAGATTTGCAACTTGTTTGAAAAAATTCATGATAGAAAAACCCGGGCACAAACCGCTTCTTCATCTCCCCCAAACCAAATAGGTGGCTCGCCTTTCCCTTCTTCTATTAAAACATTAATTGACCCACACACTATAGCATAATCCGAAAACCAATGGCAGCAATTTTTACTTTCTTTCTCCTACTATAGTTATGACAAAAACACCATCTCCCCCTTTTTTTCCCCCCACCTAAGTACGCCTTGGGATCATTTTTCCCTTTTAAAAGGGGAAATCCATATTTTAACACTTTTGACACCCTCTATTCCAACCCTCCCCCTTTCCAACCTGTTCCTCTTTTTCCAACCCTCACCTCTATAAACCCCGACAAACTACAAATATATCCCACATCAACTCCCCTCGGCCTTCAAAACTCCCCCTCTTACCCCTTGGAATAGTTTGGAGCCATTTTTGTCTCCATTTTAAAATTTTTTTTCCACCCCTTTTGGAACATTTTATTTACCCCCTCAAGTAATTAAATAGTCAAACCCCCCCCTCCACCTTCGGAAAGTTGTCCGACATTGTCCCGCAGAAAATTTGTCAAACAAAAAAAAAATATAAAAAATTAAACCTCAGAACACCCCCTTACTATTTTTAAATGAATGTACACCGTACTCTATTCCACAAAAAATATGATTTCAAAACCAATTCCCTTCCTTTTTCTTGGAATTAACCCAAATAAACCCAATTCCCTTCCTAGAATTAAAAAAATTAAGGGGTTGTAAAACCTTTATTTTTTTCCGAATTTTTTTTTTTTGTTTTGTTTTGCTCTTGAAAATTTTCTTTTTTTTCCCTTCTTTTTTTTGGTCGGACTTTCCCTTTTGTTTTTTTTTTAAAAATAACCAAACAGTAGATACTAAAACTTCAAAAAAACAATTTTATTTAAAAATTATTCAAAATTTAAATTTTACAGGGATTTGGGTTTTGTTTACCTTACAAAGAATTGAGTTTTGAAAAATGGGGTTCTAAAAAACGATGACCCCCCCAACCCGTGACGAAAAATAAATTTTACGTTCGGAAATTGTTTCCAAAAAGGGAAACCCTATGTGGGGAGTTGTTTGCAAACGAATTGTAAATGTAAGCCCCAAATCGAGATAAAGACCGATTGAAAAGGGGGATAAAAGGCCTGGAAATCATGATAGTAAATTGTTCTGAAAAACCCAAAGAATCCAAAGATTTTTTAATGTTCTAAATTATGTCCATTCTATTTAAACCCGGGGAATTATACTAGGGGTTTAAATTTTTTAAAAATACAAGTCCAAAAAGGGTCCTTAATAAGTGCAAAAAAAACAAAACAAACAAATGGGCGTGGGGAGAAAAACCGGCCCGGTAATGAGGGGTACTTTCCCCCCCCCCCGTGTATTTTTGGCAAATTGGAATATATAGAGTTAAATCTGGTGTGTATCTTTTGGTTTCCCTTGAATTAACGGGGGCCTTTGGGGGTTTTGACCATATAGATTCTATGTAATTTGAGATTTAAGGGTGTTGAGATAATTTAAGGATCTGGTTAATTTTAAGAGAGGGTCTTTCCAGGTGTAATTTCTTCCAATTTATGATTGTAATTTTGGTTTATGGAATTTTTCCCAACCCATTAAGGTTTTGGTGTTTGTATTTTAGAGGTAGGGAATTAAGAGGATTTTTTTTTGGGTGGTTTAAAAATTATAAAGAAGTAATTTAAAAGAAATTAAGAAAAAAAATTAGAAGGTGAAAAAAACCCCAAAAGGGGGAAAATTAAGTAAAAATAATGAAATAAAAGGAAAAAAAATGTTAATATGAATTGTGAAAAAAAGATAAAATTTATAAAAAAAAAATTATATAATAAGAAAATAATAAAAATTTTTTTTTAAAGAAAATAATTAAAAATTTTCCTTAATAGTGAAGAAAATTTTCAAGGAATTCTTAAAGAAGATTAAAATTAAATTAAAATTTCCTCAAAAAACACAATTTTCGTAAACATAAAAGTATTTCTGACCAAGAACTATCCAATTCAACCCTAATTGACACCTAAGAAAAAAAAATCACAACAAATTAAAATTTGATACAACCCCAATTTCAAGGGTTGCACTCGCCAAATTTCAACTCTTGGGATAAAATTTGAAAGATTTTGGATGAAAATTTTAAAGGAACCCAATCTCACTGAAAAGAAGTTTTTGTTCACAAAATAAGCCCCCCTCAAACCTCTCTTAAGAAAGTATTTTATACTTGCTACCCTGGGTTAAAAACTCAAAATTACAAGTTTGCCATTTTTTAAGGGGGGCTAACCCTAAATAAAATTACAAAGAATAAAAAGGTCCCAAAACCCAAAATACAACCAAAATGTTCAATAAACAATTACAAGATACAAAAAACATAAGTCTTCAGATCCAATGCCTCGAAATAGAGAATAACCGGCGGGTCTTTGACTGTTACTAAAAAAATTTTCTTGTCCAACGAAGTTGTGGGACATTTGGCATCCCAGGGAAATTATAATTGTAACTGTAAGATTTTTCCCAAATTTTTTATTAGAAAAAAAGACAGGGTAAAAAATAACAATTTAGATCACACCAAATTGGGTTCTGAAAAGGTTGACAGTTCAGAAATTTTTCCCCATCTCCTATACCTACAGCGCAAACGACCCTGGACATCATCAACCCCCTAAAAACCGAAAAGCCCCCAAAACTTGTCTTCCCCAGTCTGGGAAATCATCGAGGGAACCCCTACCATCAAATAAGGGCACTGTAGCTTCACAAACTCTAATCCTCGAGGTGGTCTAAATTCCCGTTTGGGTATAGAAAAACCCCAAAATTATCACTCTTTTCCCCCAAAGGCATGAAACCCCCTTCACTCTTCCCCCAAAATTTTTCCTCAAAACTGCCCCTTCTCCAAAACTTCTGGGGGGCTCCTTTAGGGGGTGCCAAAGGGGTTTATCACAGGTGGGGGTGGCAATGTCATCTTATCAACCCTTTATTCTAATGAGCAACAATTGTGGTAAGGCCTGAATTTTTTCATCTAGAGTTTTTTCCCACTTGTATTTCGACGACCGGGTCGGGGCCACCCCATGGCTATTACCCTCATTGCCAATGCCCCCATTTACGCTTCATTTGACTTTTGTGGATGCGATTTATTTGAAGTAAAATTTATCCAAATAATTGATACACTCCCTTTCACCCACCACATCACAATAACACGTTTAGATAACAACACCACACTATACCCCCATGTGCAACAAGTCACCAATGAAACAAATATTTCTTTGTCCCTTCAAGAAAGTAAAATAATTAAACACAAATAAAAACTTCCAAGTATTTTAAGAAATTAAATTCAATTAATCAAGTGTTTAAGAAATGAAACTAAATAACTTTCCATTTTAAAAAGCTTTTTTTTTTTTTTCCCCTGAATTTCAAACTTCACCACTTAATTTCCTTTTCTTAACCACGACACACTTTCCAACTTTAGCCTCAATTGCACACCTTACTCCACAAAACTCCTTAAATTCACACCAAAAAATTTTCAAATGAACACCCTTTAAATGCATTTTCCACAAATAGTAAGATTCAATTTAAAATTCAAATAAAATTTTAACATTACCACTCAAAACTACTTCAAACAAGGGATGTATTCGAATTTCAAATGATTTCCTATTTTTTTCCACTCAAATTCAAATCTGGAAATTGAAAAGACAATCACAATTCCAAAATCATAAACCTCCATTCACTTTTCTTGCTTTAAAAAATTTAAACTACAATCTTGAAATCATCAACTCTCCATTTGCTCTTCTTTGTTTTAAAATTTTTTTTCCACTTTACCCAAGGGACACAAATTACAAAAAGAAACACAACTCTTCCTCATGGCAAACTCAAGGACACTATGTTGCAACTCCTTCAATCAACACACACATACTGCCCTTCTACACACGGGATCCAAACAACACATGAGCTAAACAAGTTTTTCCAAATTTCCACTTCAACAAAAACAATTCAACCCCCAAAATAACACAATTAAGAAACTCAATCCTCCCAACAATAATTTCGGATCAAAAAAAATAAAGAACCCAATTGAAAGCGAAGTCTGAAAATTCCCTTCTCAAACCCATAACTTCCGAATCTCAATTAAAAAAATCCCACCTCTTAAACCTCAAGTTTAATACCAAAGATAGTCCTAAAACAAAGTTTAAGCACATTAAAACTAATTTGAAAGACAATCAAACAATGTCAATAAAACTATCTAATCTCAGAACAATGGCTTCGTTTTCCCAAATTTAATAACCAATTCTTCAATTAGGATGTAATCAATTTAGACCAAATTGATATGCTCGATACAAAAAGATGAGTGCTCAAACCAACCCCAAGCACATGCAAATGAATCAAAGAAACAAACCCCAACCACAAACCTCAACCGGTTAAATTGGACTAAAATTGCAGAACCCATTGGAATTTTGATGAAACTTTTTAGGTCCAAAGAGCAACAAAAATTTAAACAAGATTAAGCTTCCAATAACACAAATATAAGGAAACCCACGTAAATTTTTGGTCAAGAAGAACAGATTAAAAACCGTGATTTATCCTCTCCCAAAAAGCACCATTTACATCACAAATTTTCCAAATTTGATGAGACAAATACTAAAGCAATCAATTTCATAAACAAATATTTGACAAATTTTGCAATAAAAAATCTATCCTAGAAAACCAAATCAACCCTAATATACTCACTAGTGAGAAAAGGGAAAAAACAACAAAGAAGGAAATTTTGATTTTACTCACAATTCCCTTTGGGTTGCACTACCCACAATTTCAAGTCTTGCAAATTGAAATTGATAAGAGAAATTGAACTAGGGAAACCCTATGCCTCTTAGAAAATGTGATGTTCAAATAAAAAAATTTTTTGGCCCCCCTCAAACCCACTGAAACAATTTTTATACATGCCACCCTTAGGGTTAGAAAATGCACAAAAATTACAATTATCCACTTTTAGGGTACCCGGGTCCTAAACAAAAATTACAAAAAAAATGAAAGTGTCCCAAAAAAAATACAACAAAAAATATCTAAAAAAAAATTTCAAATAAAAAATATTTAAGTCTTCATACCAATGCTTCTAAGGGAAATAATCATTGGGGGCCCTTTTAAAAAGCAAAGCTAATGATGCCCCCGTGGCCATTAAAAAATTTAGGACATGTTGGCGCCCCCATGGAAAATTATTTTTGTCCCTGAAAGTTTTATTTCTCAAATACTTATTAGATGAAAAAAAAGACGAAAAATATGAGTGATTTTGGATCATATCCAAATGGGTTCTAAAGGTCGAGTGCCGGAAAATTTTTCCCACAAGGACATTGACACTTTTTTGCGTGTTGTGATAAAAAGAATTTGAAATCTTGGGAGAATGCTTCCATTTTTGATTTTTTCAAAAATCGAGTTTTGATTTTCTTTGGTTTTCTCACCTTTTGATTTTGTATAGGTTTCAATCCTTTGACCCCATGATTTGTTTCCCTTTTGCAGTGAAGAGATTACTACTAGTGGTAAAAAAAGATGAATGGTGAAAAGTTCATAAACAAGCCAACATCACATCATGAAGTAAAAATGAAAGAATGCACCCAGCTAACAAAGGCAGAATGAAAGTAACTTTTTAAACCTGGAGATTGGGTAGGGGGCATATGGAGGAAAGAAAGGTTTTCCAATTTGAAGGCGACAAATTATTTTTAAGAGGAATGGACCATTTTAAGGGGTGGGCTAAAACAATGACAAGCATATAATTGGATTTCCCAAATAGTTAAATTAGTCCCACTTTAATTGTCGATCGACAATCCTTTTGAAGAAAAGGGAGATATGGGGGACCATCTAAAGGGTCTTTGAAGAGGACAAATGCAATCGAAGGGGAATTAGGAACACAAATCCCTAAAGGGGTTATCACAAGGGCGCGAGCAAAACAATAAAGCCTATGCAAGGCTTTTTTTGAAGAATTTTTAAAAGTGGGGGTCGTCTAGAAGGCTTTTTGAGGCATTGAGCAGGCTAAACCCAAATTCATTAATTCACCAAGCTTAAGAAAAAACCCAAAATCAACCAAGAAATAATTAAAGATTCAGAAAAAATTGGGGGTCTTTCTACTAAACAAAAATTTAATAGTAAATTTAAAAGAACATTTAAATTTTTTCTTTGTAATGGGTTATTGATGGGTATGATGAGGGGTTTTTTTTTTTCATTAATTACCCTTGAACTCTAAAAATAGGGTATCAAAACTTGTGTTAAAGGAGGGACGTTTTTTTCAATTAAAAAGTTCTTTCTCATACTCCCCTTTTGAACAAGCATCGGGGTTTTAACCTTGTAGGTTTAAGCTCTTTATATTATTATTGGGTTCTTATCTCTTATGGCAAAGGGGTCAAAAATTTCTTAATATATATATTAGGGTTCTTGTCTCTAAGAAACAGGTCAATTTTTTTTACAAAAATTAGGATTTAGGCATCTAAGAAATTGATTTTTTTATTCTGGGCTCACAACTCAAAATTTATGGGGGAATTTTTTGATGGGTGTCGAAACCAAACAAAAATAAAACCCACTCCTAGACAAATAGATTTCATAAAAGTGGGAGTGGGTCGAATCCACAAGATTGGGGTTAACTTAATTTCTATCCAAAGAATAAAAAGGAAAAGGAAAATGGGGGGGTTTGGTTTGTAAAACGAATAAATTAAAAAAAAAGATAAAAAGTTTATATTTGATAAAAAGCCTAGCCAAAGGGAATCAAGATAGTTTAATTCAAAAATTTATATCGATCAAATTTTTTCTATTTTTGTTCTAGATAAAATTTGGTTATGGTTATTAACAAACTCTAACAAAATATCTCTCCTTACCCTCGAAACCCAGACAACGCTTCGAATTAATTCTCTTATTGATTAAACAACCCTTGACAAGCACTTAGGGTTTTAACATCAAAGCATTAAGATCAGAGAGACCACCAATTTTGCTAAGATTAAAATAACCTATTTAAACATGATCACCCCACCCCATAACAGAATTCGATCATCCTTTTTTTTAACCAAAAATGTTATTGCGTCACTAAGACTAGAGCAATCAAACAATTACGGATTTGACATGCTAGTTGAAAAAATTAACTTTCAATTTAGTAGAAGAGCTCTACCCTACCAACAACAAAGATAATAATACAAAAAATGAAGATATATGAATACCCAAAGCAAAGAAAAAAAAAAATACAAGTCAATTAGCTTTACAATTCCTGGGGAATTAAACATCTTTACCCTTTTGGCTAAAAAGTAGCTTAGCTACACATGTTCATCAAAAAAAGAAATAAAAGAAGAAACTAATGAACCCCGGGTTTCTTGCTCTGCCTCCGCTTTTTCCCTTCTTTAAGATCCAAGATTTTCCAGATCAAAAGTTTAAAAAATTGCCTAACCCCCAGGGTTGGTTCTATTTAATTGTTAGGGAATGTCATGTGATCTTTTTCTAGCAAGAACAAAATTCTTCCCTTTTCCCCAAATAGATTTTGAGAAGTGAAGATACCGCCGGCACGCCCCACCACACCCGGATCAAGCCGTGCCATCCTCTACAATTTTCAAGCATCATCCGCCCCGGGGGAACCACGGAAACACACGGCCAGATTTCACGCCGTGCCTTCATCTGTGCATAATCTTCAAGTCTTCATCCTGCCAGTTGTACCACGGTTTTTCACCCACGGCTAATTTCAAGTCTGCCTTCACTGGTTGATTTCCACACTTTCTTCTCCTTTGGGCCTGGGTTTAAATCCTACCATCAGTGTGAAAAAGATTCCCCCTTTGAAACCTTTTCCTATCTCAAACCTTTTACTTTCCCAAACTCTCCAAAAAAACAACAACTTCTCCAAACAAAAAACCTCCCCCCCATAAAACCTTTTCAAAAGCTTTCAAATTAGACAAATTGCTGCAAAAGACAATGTTGGGAGTAATAAAAAAAAATTTTCCTCCAAATTCACTTACTCACTTGTTTCCCCCCAAATAAATCTACTATTCCCCCCAAAAATCCTTATCCCCCAAAAAAATTTTGTCTTTTTATTCTTTTGCAACTAAAAATCTAATCGAATTTGTTCCGTAAAAATTAAACCACTTTCCCAAAAGAAAGTTTCGAAACATACTTGACAAGATTCACATAATGTTAAGAATTGCAATAAAAAACACCACAAACTATCAATCCCCAATTTTTTTTTTTTAATTTGAAGTAAGGGTAGTACGTTTTCCTTTTCAATACTAAAAACAATCAAATTCAATCTACTTGAAAACAATTCAGAATTCAAAGAACGTTTTTTTTTTTTATCTAAACCCTAAATCTAAGAACTAAAAATTTTAAATAAAAATGGGGGAAATTTTTATAAACCCGAGGTTTTGATACCAAATGATGCAAACTCCATCAACCTTTTCCAAACTCTAAATCAACTGAATCGAACAATCAAAAATTGACACAAAAAAAGGGAAAACCATGATCCGCGCTTTAGTGAAGCATAAACATTACAGGGATGTATACACCACAATTAGGAGGGAAAACCCGATTGATAAGAAAAGGTATGAACCCCAACGGAACAATTTTGATAAGTTCAATTTTTTTCAGGAAGAAAAAAAGAGTGTTTGTAATTCATTTATCCCAGCCCTTTAGGTTAGGGGCCCTTTCTCTAAAGCTACCCTTTTTAGGCTAGGGGGCCATTGGACTTCAATAATCTTGACGTTGTCGACCTTCGATTCGTTTTCCCGATTTCCCAAACTTCATGATCCGCACTTCGAATAGGTCCATGCCTTTACCCCTAACTCCTTATCCTTGTTTTTGATCATCCTTAGACCAATCCTCCTAATGTGATCTTCATCACATGAACTAAAAGAAAAAAATTAGAAGCTGAACCACAACAACAAAAAACACAACTAAAAACAAAAATAAAAGGGTTAGATCAAGCCAAGAATAAAAAGCTAAGAAAAAGGGTCAACGAATCAAAAGAACTTTTAAAAAAAAATTGCAAAAGTATTTAAAATTAATCAAAGCAAAAAAGCATAAGTGAGTTAAAAGCTCAAAATGGGAAAATACTTTTACATATTGAAGGCCAGCACCATAAGTTAAATAATTATGACCAAATTTTTAAATTTTAAATGTCCCACATATGTTTTATGTTTTTTCAAAAAAATTTCCCTTGTCCATGCAAATAAGTTTGGAAAATATAATATGGTAACTATCATGATCAAAAAAGACTTATATTGAAGAAAAAATTTAAAAAGGGAAAAGCTGATGAAGCCATGATGGGGGTTAAGCCAGAAGATGGAATTTGGATCCTCTTTAATTTCCCCAAAACCGATCACAAGAACTCGAGTGAAACAAAACAAGGAAGCACTTTAAAGGGTTTTATTTAAAAGGGTGTTCCCCTGAAAACCGGAAAGGATTGGAGCCATCATGAAGCCGAAAAGGGTTTGGGAAAAACCATGAGAATGCCCTTAAATCTTGTATAAGTCACAACGGATACGGGTTGAAGAGGCGTGGGCCCTTTTCAAGGCATGGCCGTGGGAGTGAGTTTTTGGGGGTTCCACAAAACAAACACGATCATATACACATTTTAAAGGCACAGCCATTTATGGTGTCAAGAATACTACAGAAACATACACGTTTTAGAAAGGCACGGCCGTCTATATGCTCTACGCCGCTCCAACGCCACCGGCCTTTAAGTCCCTGTTTTGTTATTGTTCCCAACTTAATGATGTTATGTATTTTGGGCTTTATTATTACAAGTTGTAAACCCTAATAAAATGTCTAGGGTTGAGAAAAAAAGAGAAACAATAAGAACATAAAATTTTTGAATAACATTTTTGAGAAAAAACCTCCGGGTTCATTAAAGAATTTTCCCTTGAATTTATCGGATTTTTTTCCCCGTGGCTTTCATCCCGATTTACAATCGGTCTTTCACCCCAATTTGTGGCATCCACATTATATACCAAGGTTCTTGCCTCACTTAAGGCAAGGGGTCGGGGTTTCCATCGATTGTTTGGCTCTTGGTACAATTCCAACGATTGGGTTTTGGGGTTTCGTCACACGTGGGATGGCCGATTAGTTTGGTTCGGAGCCTGGGGGTTTGTTAAACTTTATTTCGATTTGAGGAATGTAACATCAAAACCCAACTCCAATCGTTCATATCAGGTTCATAGTGTTAATGTCTATTGAAATGTGTGTCTCCTTTAAACTTTTGCAAAAAAAAAAAAAAAAGGGAACGTGATAAAGAGCAACAAAAAAAGGGCAAAAAAAAGGGAAAGAAAAAGGGGAAAATTTCGAGCCCCTAGAGTTTTTTGAATTCTACGGAAGGGATTGGTGTAGTTTGGTCATTTCCAAAAATTGGAAGAGGAATTGGTGAATTGATATCATCATTGCTGTGAAAATACACGAGTGACTGTGTATATCACCCTTTGAGCAAAACACGAAAGGGGAGTGATCGTAGGCTTAATATATATATTGTGTTAGTACTAATCTTTTCTGCGGGAACTATGTCGGGGCAACATTCTTTTAAAGGTTTATCTGGTTAGTGATTGAGGTGTTGAGGGTGAGATAAAGAGGATTTTCGGAGGGCATGGAACAAATTCACGAGACGGGGAAAAAAAAACTAAAAGCAATCCAAAAACTCTTCCAAGGGCGTAAGAGGAGAGTTTTTCTGGGAGAGTGCAATGGGGGGGAGATGAAATGTCTGATGATAAATTTTGATGAACCTTCGTCGGGAGTTAAGAGGTTATATGGAGGAAAAAGGGGAAAGGGGATTGGGAAGATAGAGGAGATAGGAATACAGAGGAAATCAATTGAGTAGTTAAAGATAAAGTTTCCTCCTTTCAAAGGGAAGAATGATCCCGAGGTGTACTTAGAGTAGGAAAGAAGGTAGAGATGGTTTGTTGTCACAACTATGTGGGGAAAGAAAGCCCAAACTTGCTGCCATTAAATTTTTTTGATTACCACAGTGTGGGACAACTGATTTGAATAGAAAAGGAAGGCGAACTACCTATTGAGTCTTGGGAAGAGTTGAAGAGGGTGATGAAGAACGATTTGTGCCTACGAAATTTCTATCGTTAAATTCATAAAAAATGCAAAACCCTTTAAACAGGGGAAACTGAAGTGGGATGATATTCAAGGAGATGGAATTTTCATGATTTGGGGGAATGTAGAGGGGGATAGAGAGGCTACCATGGCTAGGGTTTTTTTGCTGGATTGAATAGAGAAAATTTAAAATGTCGTAGAATTGGGAAAATATGGTCCAATGGCTATAAAGGTTGAGAACCAAACAAGAGGAAAGGTATAGTACTGCACATTTCAACAAGGTGCTGGTTTTTCCACCTGGAAGACTAACCAATTGGAAAAAGGAAGAAAAGCCTTTTTCCCCCCAAACCCAAAAAGGGGAGCAAGGCAAGCGGGTTCTACTCCGGAAAAAAAGGTAAACCTATTCTTCTACTCCTAGAAATCATGACATTCGATGTTTTAAAAAGCCAACAGAGGCCATATTTCTAGTCAATGTCCAAAAGGTGTTTATGATTCTGCGTGATGATGGTGAGTATGAGATTTAGGGGGTGTGAAGAGAGAATGCCTCCATTAAGGACCTAGTGATGATGAGGACCTACATAGGGAGGTTAGTGGCAGTAGTGAAGCGAGCTTTGAATGGCAGGTGAAGGAAGAAGAGGTGTGCAAAGAGAGAATATCTTTCATACAGATGTTATCAGGGACATATTTTCAGTTTGTCATTGATGAGGAATTGCCTAAAATGTTGAGTAATTTATTGGAGAGGGTTGGGGCTCAAGATTTCAAACACCCTAGTCTAATAAATTGCAGTGGTTTAAATAGTGGCGGACTAAGGTGAGTAAGCAAGCCCCTTTATTGCTTTTCGCATCATAGGTATGAGGATGAGGTGTTATGCGATGTGTGCCGATCAGGCTGTCATGTTTGTTGGGAGGCCCTGGCATTTGACAGGAAGGTTGTTCATGATGGCTTTTTTTAACAATATACGCTTGTTACTAGGGAAAGCTTTAACTTAAAAACCCCTTTAAAACCCAAACAATTTAGAGGCAGTTGCAGCTACAACAGTCTTTGCAAAATATAAGGTGAGTGAAAAACAAAGGAAAAGTGAGAGGGGCAAAAGACACGAGGGAAAAAACAATACAAAAGTCAATCAAAAGGAAAAAGAGAAAAAGGCTGGAAAGAGCGTGAGAGACAAAGTTGAAGGGGATAAACTTTGGGGGTGAGTGAAAAGGAGAGTGCAGCCTTGATGAGCCATTTATACCAATTTTTATAGTAAAAATTTGTGTTAAATTATTATTGATTTTATAGAAATCAAAGGGAAAATTTACTTTAATTCTACATCGTGATAAATCATTTAAAATGGAGTCAAGGATGCTAATTCAATATTTCAGAGAAGTCATCTACAACTTGGACAAGACAAAAATTACACCACCGGGGAAGCACGGTTTGAGGCAGGGCCCAAAGGGTTCAAACCGTGTTACACACTGGACAAGAAGGCGAAAATGAGGATTTTGAACAAGAGAACAGGCTTAAGGCACGGCCGTGTGGAACCCGTAGGATAAACCGTCTTGAAGCCGGGGTGGAAAAGATGTCAAGGGAGAAAAGGTGGAACACAACCAGATGAAGACACGGTTTGAAATCTAGCCGGGGTTGAAACCCGTGCTACACACGGGACAGGATAAAGACTTGAAGTTTATGCACATCAAAGGCACATTTGAAATCTGGCCTATGTGTAACCGTGGTTCACTTTGGGCGGGGTTGAAGACTTGAAAATAGCACGAGGAGGCACGGTTAACCCAGGGCCGTGTGGGGGGGCGTCCAGGCAGACGACTTCACTTCTCGAAATCTACTTAAAAAAATGAAAGATTTTTCGTATCTTGCTAGCAAAAGATCACAGCTATCCACAATAGATAAATAGACCCAACCCAAAGGGGGTTGGGACAACTTTTGATCTCGGAACGGATCTTGAAGAAGGAAACGTGGAGGCAAGCAAGCCCCCGGGTTCATTAGTTTCTATTTTTTTATTTTCGTTTTATTGATGAACATGAGTACTAAGCTTTTTTTTCTAGCCAAAGGTCAAGAGTTTAATTCTCCACGAATTGTGAGGTCTAATTGACTTGTATTTATTCTATTCTTTGCTTTCGAGTATTCATATATCTTCTAATCATTTTGTCATTATTATCTTTGTTGATTGGTATGAATAGAGCCTTCTACTCAATTAGCAAGTTAATATATTGTCAACTAGCACGTCAAATCCGTAATTGTTTGATTGTTCTATCTTAGTGACGTAATAACATGTTTGGCTATAAAAGCGATGATCGAATTCATGTTATGGAGGTGTGTGATCATGTTTAAATAGGTTATCTTATAATCTTTTGGGCATGAATTGGTTAGTCTCTCTAGATCTTAATGCTATTGATAGATTAAATCCTAAGCGCTTGTCTAAGGGTTGTTTAATCAATAAGAGAAATAATTCAAAGCGCTTGTCCGGGTTATCGAGGAAGTAAGGAGAGATGGGTTGTTAGAGCTTGTTAATAACCATAACCAATTTATCTAGAACAAGAATAGAGAACATTTGCATCGATGATTAATTCCTAGAATTAAACCATCTGATTCCTTTGGCTAGGCTTTTACCAATATCTGATTTTCTTACCTTGTTTTACTTTATTTTATTCACAAACAAAACCCCCCATTTTCCTTTTTCTTATTGTTCTCTTTGAATAGAAATATCTTTAACAATCTCTGTGGATTCGACCCTACTCACCACTATATGCAAATCATATAATTGTCTAGGAGTAGGTTTATTTTTTGTTGGATTCGACACCCATCAAATTTTGGCGCCGTTGCCGGGATTGGTGTCAATTTATTTCTATTCTTGTATGACTCGTTCTTCTCAGACAGGTGAACTAACTTATAATCCGGAGATTGAGAAGACTCTAAAGAGGCTGCGACAAGAAGCTAGATCATCCCCCGGACCGAACTTAGTATCGGACTTGTCTGATTCATCCTTGATTCTGAAATAGAGGACGACATGGCAAATCTCGAAAGAACCTTAAGGGAGTTGGCTGCACTAGATGTGAATCAACAACCACTTTGTATTCACTAGCCCGAACTAGCCGTGGAATTCGAATTGAAATCTGGGTTGATACATCTGCTACCTACATTTCATGGTCTTGAGGAATGAAGATCCTCATAAGCATTTGAAAGAGTTCCATATATTGTGTTCTAGTATGAGGCCGCAAGGAATAACCGACGATCAAATCAAGCTATGCGCTTTTCCATTTTCTTTAAGTACTAAAGCTAAAGATTGGTTGTTTTATTTGCCTCCAGGTTCTATAACCACATGGACTGATATTGTGAGACTCTTCTAGGACAAATTCTTCCCCGCATCCAGAGCCGCTGGTATAGAAAGAAATTTGTGGTATAAAACAAAGGACAAACCCAGACTCTTCATGAGTATTGGGAAAGGTTCAAGCAACTGTGTGCAAGCTGCCCAAACATGGGATATCCGAACAACTCCTCATCCAATATCTCTACGAAGGCCTACTTCCGATGGAAAGAAAGATGATGGATGCTGCAAGTGGAGGCGCCATAGTAAACAAAACCCCTGGTCAAGCTAGGGAATTGATCTCCATTATGGTTGCTAATTCACAACAATTTGGGTATAGGCACGATACGTCTTCAAGGAAGGTAAATGAGGTAAGTTGTCTAACCTTGAACATCAAATTTCTAATCTTACCTCCCTTGTGCAGCAGCTAGATCTTGGAAATACCCAACAGGTGAAAGCTTGTGGAATTTGTGCTGCTCCTAGTCATCCACCGACATGTGTCCCACATTGCAAGATGACAACCATGAACACGCCAATGCTGTAGGCGGATTCCCAGGACAGCCACAAAGGAAATATGATCCCTATTCAAACACTTACAATCCCGGATGGAGGGATCATCCTAACTTCCGATATGGCAATAACCCTCAACATGTCCAACAATTCCAGCCAAAGCCATCACACCACGTACCCCAAGCTCCTTCCACTTCAGGTATGCCCCTTAAGGATATTGTTAATTCTCTAGCTGTGAATTCCAAACAATTTCGAGGAAACAAAGCAAAGCTTCTAAACTTGGAGCATCAGTAAGCCAAACTTGCTTCAGCTATCAATAGGTTAGAAACTCAAGGTAAGTTACCTTCTCAAACTATTACAAACCCGAAGCAAAGCTTAATGCAATTACCTTGAGAAGTGGAACAGAATTGCAGGGATGAAATAAGAAAGGAAATCCTCAAATCTTGAGAAGAGACCAAGAAAGAGACTCCGACTCCGAGCCAGCAGGGCGACTAGATTAGCAAGTCCTCTAGATGAGCCATCGAAGGTCACATTGAACCACCTCCTTTCCCCTCCAGATTAGCGAAATCCAAGAAGGAAGCGGAAGAAAAAGAGATTCTGGAAACGTTTTCGTAAAGTCGAGGTAAATATTCCTTTACTTGATGCAATTAAGCAAATACCTCGCTATGCTAGATTCCTCAAGGACTTGTGAAACTAACAAAAGGAAGCTGAAAGGCAATGAAAAGATTAGTGTGACTGAAAATGTTTCAGCTATTATTCAAGAAGAAGCTTCCTCCTAAATTGTAAGGACCCAGGTATGTTCGCCATTCCTTGCAAAATAGGTAGTCTTGGAATCGCTAAACCCAGTGTGATCTAGGAGCTTCTATCAATGTCATGCCTTTGTCTGTTTATCAACGTTTAAATGTTGGTCCTTTAAAGGAAATGGTATTATTGTTCAACTTGCTGATAGGTCCAATGTTTATCCTGAGGGAGTTCTAGAGGATGTTTTAGTTCAAGTCAATGGGTTGGTTTTCCTGCTGATTTTTATGTGTTTGACATGGATGATAGTGATTCTCATACTCATCACTGATATTATTAGGGCGACCATTCCTTAAGACTTCTAAAACAAAATTGATGTAAATGATGGCACCCTCACTATGGAATTGATGGTGAAGTAATTAGATTTAACATTTATGATGCCATGAAACACCCTAACGATATCTCCCTTGTTTTTGTTGCGGATATATTAACCCATTACCACAGGCACCAAGGCTGGAATCCAAATCCTTATTTGAATATTTAGCCAGGAACGTCTAGCCAAAGACGTTAAAGAAAGGCGCTTCATGGAGGCAACCCATTAAAAAAAAAAAAAAATTGTTTTGCATTATTTGGTTTGTTTTAGTTTTGTTTTGTTTAGTTTAGTTTGATTTGATTTTAGTGTAGTTTCGAACTCTTGGTTTCGGCTGCAGCAAGGATACATATCATTAGATGACACTTTCCGGAGCTTAAAGGGAGCACTCCAATACCAGGGAAGTACCAATATTTCCTCTCTCTTATTCTCTAATGTCCTTTGTGTTGTTAATTCCTCTTCAATTGTGTTGAATTAGGAACAGTGAGGACACTGTTCAAGCTAAGTGTGGGGGAGAGGATAATAAAATATAGAGAATAGAGAACTAACTTAACTCTAAATGTTTGTCCTTAAGTAATTTTAACCCAATTTTTTTTTCAAAATTATCATGAAATCTAGAGATTGTACTAAATGTTGTAATAAGCATCTACAAAATGTGAAATTGACTTGTTCAAATGTTTTTACTCACCCACTGTTGTGAGTAGAATACATGGTTAAAATTAAGTAGTGAAATCTTAAGAAACAAATTTACCTTGTATTTAGCTTTAGAAGTGGAAGTCTAAGAGTAAGTCGAGTCCTTAAGTGAAAAATAAACAAGTTTAACTTCTAGGTTATATTAGCTACTGTATACTCTTTGAAGTTGTTTGTAAAGCAATCATAACACTTGTGAAAAAAAAAAAAAAAGAAAGAAAGAAAGAATCAAGCATAGCCATTACTCCAATGATTCAAAATAATTGAGTTAAGAGTATTCAAACTTGAATGTTAGAGTGAGGAAGAGTCCATAGGGGTATCTTAAAACCCGGTCACTTGAGTGATGAGCTCGGGATGTTGCTGACTCAATGAACTCACTATAACGATAAGGGCGAAAAAGGCGAAAGTTCATGAAAAGAAGCGGCAAAAACCCGTCAAAACAGATGCTTGAATAAATCAAAAGAACATGAATGTAAACATTCATTGAATAAAACAAAGATGTATAAAAGGGAGAATATCTAGCAAAGAGCTTATACTATATGCTTTTACTTTATGTTGCAAGGATTATATGTTTGCTAATGTCTAATAAAGTTTAATTGGGTGTTTTTCCTTAGTGGATTAAGTATTTGATTTTGGAATAAAAATTCTTTTGCTAAACATGAGGATTAAAAGTTGTTTTGTTTAGATTAGCTATTGAATTTTGTCCAAAGTAATTTGATCACAGGAAACCAATTGGGTTGAAGTAGTAGACATTAAATTACAAGTCATGAATTACAAATGAATAGATGCTTGGAATGATGAAAAGAAAGCTTGTATAATTTATGATAGATTTCTCAATTGATTTGATGCAATTGCTTGAGGACAAGCAAGAGTTTAAGTGTGGGGGAATTTGATAGAGCCATTTTATACTCAATCTTTATAGTATAAATTATGTTAAATTATTATTGATTTTATAGAAATCATAAGGAAATGGTACTTTAATTCTATCATCGTGATAAAATCAGGTTAAATGGAGTCAAGATGCTAATTCAAGTATTTTAGAGAAGTCATCTACAACTTGGATCAAGACAAGAAATTACACCACCGGAGGAAGCACGGTTTTGAGGCACGGCCAAAGTTCAAACCGTGTTACACACTGGACAAGAAGGCGAAAATGAGGACTTTGAACAGAGAGAGACACGCTTAAGGCACGGCCGTGGTGGAACCCGTGGGATAAACCGTGTTGAAGCCGTGGTGGAAGATAGATGTGCCAAGGAGAAGAAAGTGTGGAACATCAACCAGATGAAGACACGCTTGAAATCTAGCCGTGTTGTAACCGTGCTACACACTGGACACGGATGAAGACTTGAAGATTATGCACAGACGAAGGCACGGCTTGAAATCTGGCCGTGTGTGTAACCGTGGTTCACACTGGGCGCGGTTGAAGACTTGAAGAATATACACAGAGGATGGCACGGCTTAACCCACAGCCGTGTGGTGGGGCGTGCCAGGCAGACGTATCTTCACTTCTCGAAATCTACATGAAAAAGGAAAGATATTTTCGTATCTTGCTAGCAAAAGATCACATGCTATCCATCTAATAGTATAAATAGAGCCAACCCTAAAGGGTTAGGACAACTTTTGATCTCAGAATCTTGGATCTTGAAGAAGGAAACGTGGAGGCAGAGCAAGCAACCGGGTTCATTATGTTTCTATCTTTTATTTCGTTTTATTGATGAACATGAGTAGCTAAGCTACTTTTCTAGCCAAAGGGTCATAGATGTTTAATTCTCCACGAATTGTGAGGTCTAATTGACTTGTATTTATTCTATTCTTTGCTTTCGGGTATTCATATATCTTCTAATCATTTTGTCATTATTATCTTTGTTGATTGGTATGAATAGAGCTCTTCTACTCAATTAGCAAGTTAATATATTGTCAACTAGCACGTCAAATCTGTAATTGTTTGATTGTTCTAGTCTTAGTGACGCAATAACATGTTTGGTTATAAAAGAGATGATCAAATTCATGTTATAGAGGTGTGTGATCATGTTTAAATAGGTTATCTTATAATCTACTGGCATGAATTGGTAGTCTCTCTAGATCTTAATGCTATTGATAGATTAAATCCTAAGCGCTTGTCTAAGGGTTGTTTAATCAATAAGAGAAATAATTCAAAGCGCTTGTCCGAGGTTATCGAGGAAGTAAGGAGAGATAGGTTGTTAGAGCTTGTTAATAACCATAACCAATTTATCTAGAACAAGAATAGAGAACATTTGCATCGATGATCAATTCCTAGAATTAAACCATCTTGATTCCTTTGGCTAGGCTTTTACCAATATCTGATTTTCTTACCTTGTTTTACTTTATTTGATTCACAAACAAAACCCCCCATTTTCCTTTTTCTTATTGTTCTCTTTGAATAGAAATATCTTTACCAATCTCTGTGGATTCGACCCTACTCACCACTATATGCAAATCATATAATTATCTAGGAGTAGGTTTTATTTTTGTTGGATTCGACACCCATCAAGCCTTGCAAAAGGAGAGTTGTGTGGCAAGAGCGAGTGTAGTGAGGAGAGCGTTTAGTGATGAAGCAACCTATGTTGTTGCTAGTTTTTAAGGAAACTTGTTTGAATACTAACGAACCTTTTAACTCTTTATCTAGTGTGGTTGTGTCTATTGTGCAGGACTTTGAAGATGTCTTCCCTGAGGAGATTCTAAAGGGTTTACCACCTATTCATGGTATTGAGCACCAGATTGACCTTATACCCGGATCATCTATTCCAAACAAACCAGCTTATAGGAGCAATCCGGAGGAGACAAAGGAACTCCAAAGGTAGGTAAATGAATTAATGGAGAAAGGGTACGTGAGAGAAAGCATGAGCCCATGTGCAGTGCCTGTGATTTTGGTGCCTAAGAAGGATGGGTCATGGAGAATGTGTGTTGAATGCCGCACCATCAACAACATCACGGTAAAGTATCGTCATCCCATTCCTCGCTTAGATGACATGTTAGATGAGTTACATAGGTCTAGTGTCTTTTCCAAAATTGATCTGAAAAGCGGATATCACCAAATTAGAATGAATGAAGATGATGCTTGCAATGTTGCTAATTTGTTCTTTAGAGAAGTTGTGAGATTGCATGGTATGCCTAGAACAATCGTATCGGATAGAGATGCTAAGTTCTTAAGCTACTTTTGGAAGACCTTGTGGGCTAAGTTAGGAACTAAGTTATTGTTCTCTACTACTTGTCATCCACAGACTGATGGTCAAACTGAGGTAGTAAATCGAACTTTATCTACTTTGTTGAGGGCTGTCATTAAAAGTTGGGAGGATTGTTTGTCGCATGTTGAATTTGCCTATAATCGCATAATGCATTCTGCTACTAAGTTTACTCCTTTTGAAATTGTGTATGGTTTTAATCTACTAACTCCTTTGGATTTATCACCTCTGCCTATTTCTGAGTATTTTAATCTAGATAGCAAGAAGAAAGCAGAATTTGTTAAACAGATCCATGAGAAAGCAAGGCTAAACATTGAGTGAAGAACAGAGCAGTATGTGAAACAAGCCAACAAAGGACGTCGACAAGCTGTCCTTGAACCTGGAGACTGGGTTTGGGTTCACATGTGCAAAGAGCGGTTTCCTGTGCAGCGTTGATTTAAATTACTTCCTAGAGGCGATGGACCATTTCAAATTCTTGAGCGCATCAATGATAATGCATACAAGATAGATTTGCCAGGTGAGTATCAAGTAAGTGCTACGTTTAATGTTACTGATCTAAGTCCTTTTGATGTAGGCGACGATTTGAGGACAAATCCTTTTCAAGAGAGGGGAATGATGAGAGCCATGATGGGAGTCAAGCCAGAAGATGGAATGTAGATCCTCTTGAAGTGCCACCTAGACCGATCACAAGAACTCGAGCGAAACGATTAAAGGAAGCACTTAACGGGTTGATAAAGGATGTCTATGAAGCCGGAAAGGATTGGAACAACCATGAGAATGAACTTGCTCTTGTACAAGTCATAACGGATAAGGGTTGAAGAGGGCGTGTCTTTACAAGGCACGGCCTTGTAGTGAGTCTGGAGGTTCCACAGAAACATATACGGTCATATACACGGTTCAAAGGCACGGCCATGTACGGTGTCAAGAATATCTACAAAAACATACACGTCTAGAAAGGCACAGTTATGTATATGCTCTACGCCGGATCCAACGCCGCCGGCCTTCATTCCAACGCCATCGGCCTTCATTCCAACGCCACCGACCTTCATTCCAACGCTGCCGGCCATTAAGTCCCTTTTTTTTATTTTTCTGCAACTTAATGATGTTATGTCGTTTTGGGCTTTATTATTAGGAGTTGTAAACCCTAATATAAATGTCTAGGGTTGAGAATAGAAGAGAATACAATATAGAACATGCAAGTTTGAATAACACTTTTGAGAGAATTCCTCTCTTGGTTCTTTAAAGAAATTTCCTTGAACTTATCGGATTTTCTTCCATAGCATTCATCCCGACTTATCAATCGGTCTTTCATCTCGATTGTGGCGTCCACATAATATACCAAGGTTCTTGCCTCACTTATAGGCAACGGGTCGCGGTTTCCACTCGATTGTTTGGCATCTTGGGTAGCAATTCCAAACGTATTGGTATTGGGTTTCGTCACACGTGGGTGTGGTTCGTATCAAGAGCAATATTTAAAGCATAGAGATATCTATGGAAGTTTATTGAAAAAAGGATCACAACAGTTATTGCTTTATGAAGCTTATGAAGAATAAAGAAATACTTAATGGATAAATCATTTGTGAAGAGAAATCTCATACAATGGCTACTTCCATTTTAATGCTCTGGTAAATAGCTATATTAGGAGTTGCACAAAACTTTAGAAGACATAAGAACTAATATAGTGATAGAGAGCGGGGCTAAAGAGTATTTTCAATATTTTTTAGTGATTATAATAAAATTGTGAGGAAGTTTCCATTATAATCAACAAGTGAATTGCATTTTCTTAATTAAATTGTGAGATTACTTACAAAAAGGTGGTGAGGATGATTCTATAGACTTGTGAAATCCTACGTAGGTAGTGTGTGGCAAGAATTGTTGTGATTTGTAGATCCATGTAATCTGCCTTAGGGATTATGAAGCAAAGCAAATTGGTTTTTATACCCTTCAGTAATTTCTTTAATAGTAGAATACATTGTTATGGATGATCGATTCCCAAGGTGTAGGCTGGAAGAGAGGATTGACATATGAGGAGAAACCACTATAAATACTTGCTTAATCTTGTCATTTCCTATCTTTTAATTTCCAATATGTTTACAATTGTAATATATAGTTGTTTATAGTATACTTTTCACTTCCAACTCTAACTTAGGAAAATAATTTATGATAGTGATTTAGAAAGATATTTAATTTTTATAAGTTTTGTTATAGGTGCTATCATTGAATAATTGAGAAGGATTGCATTGATATTTTTGAAAAATATTTGTTTACGTAACAATCAATTCAACCGACTCACTCCTTACTGCCAATCCCCCACCCCCACCATTGATTGTTCAATGTGACCAACATATAAAAAATGTGATTAAATATTTTATTGCTTCAAATAAATCATATGTTTGGATTACAAAATTTTCCAAATCATAAAATTTTGATTTAGTTTACTAATAGAACCATATTTTATTATGTAGGAATATATATTTACTTAACATACAATCCCATATGAAAAATATTAAATTCATTTCACAATAACACTAGTAGACACACATTTTCGATGTGTGCACAAAAATTAAATATAATGATATTAAAATTTATAAGATAAAATAATTAAGAGATCAAACTATATATACAACCGGTTATTTAAGAAAGAAAAAGTTATGCATAAACAATTCTATAAAATGAGTGAACAAAGATGATAAATGTACAACAACAATAATAAACGTATTTGTCAAAATAGAATGAAAAAGTCTAACCACATTTAATTTGTTTCATTGAAAAAGTTGCCATGTGCCTACAAAAACAACAAAGTACTTACTAATTGTGGAATTTTCTATATAATAGTGTAAAAATTCTTAATATAAAAATTGATATCACCTAATAACAAAGTACTTTTTCTTTTTTCTTTTAGACATATGTGAGACACAATCATGTTGATAGGTCGTGTACCTATCTGACTAGTTTGGGTTTTAACACGGGATATGGTACGATTGTATTAGGAGGCCGTGTACCTTTCTGTGTGTTTTGGGTTTTGATACGAACCACGCCCATGTGTGACGAAACCCAATACCAATATGTTCGGAATTGCTACCCAAGATGCCAAACAATCGAGTGGAAACCGCAACCCATTGCCTATAAGTGAGGCAAGAACCTTAGTATATTATGTGGACGCCAGGGATAAAAGACCGATTGATAAGTCGGGATGAACGCCATGGAAGAAAATTCGATAAGTTCAAGGAAAGTTCTTTAAAGAACCAAGAGAGGAATTCTCTCAAAAGTGTTATTCAAACTTGTATGTTCTATATTGTATTCTCTTCTTTTCTCAACCCTAGACATTTATATTAGGGTTTACAACTTGTAATAATAAAGCCCAAAACGACATAACATCATTAAGTTGTGGAAAAATAACAAAAAAGGGACTTAAAGGCCGGCGGCGTTGGAGCCGGCGTAGAGCATAAACACGGCCATGCCTTTCTAGACGTGTATGTTTCTATAGATATTCTTGACACCATACACGGCTGTGCCATTGAACCATGTATATGACCGTGTATGTTTTTGTGGAACCTCCAGACTCACTACACGGCCGTGCCTTGTAAAGACACGCCCTCTTCAACCCGTATCCGTTATGACTTGTACAAGAGCAAGGGCATTCTCATAGTTGTTCCAATCCTTTTTGGCTTCATGGTGGCTCCAATCCTTTCCGGCTTCATAGACATCCTTTATCAAGTCGTTAAGTGCTTCCCAGGTGGCACTTCAAGAGGATCCACATTCCATCTTCTGGCTTGACTCCCATCATGGCTCTCATTGGGTTTAAACATGTGGTAGGACACAATCGGGTTGGGAGGCCATGTATCTCTCTTATGACCTAGGTTAGACATGAAACACAACACAATTGTATTGGAAGGCTGTATATCTCTCTACTCACTATGAACTCTTTGTTTTCAATTCAAAACTCCTCGTTCTTTCTAATCTTAACCTAATTTTCTAAATACATATGTTAAATCAACTCCAATATAATCTAATTCTATCATATTAAAAGAGTGATGTACTTACTTGATCGAGTTACGACTTAAATCCTTAGATCAATCACTCATATATTTGTTTCGCCATGACCTTTGTCTTGAATCCTGATTGTATGTCATCAAACAATCTTTAGTTTATACCTCCACAACTATATACATATAAGCATAGATTTAGATTCTTACATAATTTTAATTAGTATGTCTCCAATGTTCTTTGATTAGATCTCCCTTTGGTTATACCATAGGTTCCAAGAAGGTTTTGCTGAAGTACATTTAGGGCTCTAAGTAAAAAAGTGAGAGAAAGGATTAACCTTAGGTAAAAAGGGTTTATATACCCAAGTTGGAAAAAAGACTATCTTGCCCCTAATAATATATCTTTTTCCCCATCTTATCTTTGGTAGATCTTTTATAATAATGTGAATTATATATATCCAAATATTTTCATTCTCTCCCCCTTACAAGGATTTTCATCTAAAAAAATTACCTAGATTATTGAAGAGTTCTAGATACCTTCTTCTCATCTCCTCTTCCAATCCTCAAGTTACTTTTCTTTTTGTTTAGTTACTCCACTACACTTTAACATAATTGATGACTCATTTTCTTAGAATCTACTCTCATCTTCTCATATTCTACTCCTTAATGTCCACGATTCTAATAGGTTTCTCTACTATCATGAGGTTGGTTGTACTTGTAGAAGCTCTAATGTAGTGATCTTGTCTAGGTTAGGCACATATTTCCTTAGCATGGAAATGTGAAATACATTGTGTACCCCAACTAAACTTGGTGGCAAGGCTAGTTTGTATGCTATTGGTCCGATTCTCTTAAGAATTTTAAAGGGTCCTGCATATTTTAGGTTCAATTTCCCCCCTAGTCCAAACCTTATCATTCCCTTTGTAAGTGAGATCTTCAACAACACATGATTTCCCACTTAAAACTCCAATGGGCATCTTCACTTGTCTGTATATGACTTTTGATGGCTTTGGCCAGAATGCATTCTTTTTCTGATCAATTTAACTTTGTCAACTACATCTTGTACTAAATCAGCTCTTAATATTTGTTTCACATCCACTTCATCCTAATGCAAAGGTGATCAACATTTTATCCTATACAACACTTCATAAGGTGCCATTTAGATGGTAGCTTGATAACTATTATTGTAGGTGAACTCTAATTAAGGGCAAGTGTTCATCCTAGATTCCATCAAAATCTAATATACATGCCCTCAACATGTCCTCCAATATCTAAATAGTTTGCTCTGATTGGCCATCTATTTGTAGGTGAAAAGTTGTACTAAACTATAACTTTGTCCTTAGAGCCCTGTGTAGATTATTTCAAAATCTCCTCACAAATTTGGTATCTGTATCTAACACTATGGAGACTAGTACCCCATGTAACCTTACAATTTCTTAGATAGAGATTTGTGTCGGTTTCTTAAGTTTGTACATAGTACTTATTGGTATAAAGTGAGCCAATTTTGTAAGTTGGTCCACAATCACCCATACGGTATCTAACTTTATGACAAATCTGGGTAGTCTTGTGACGAAATCCATGATTACATGTTCCCATTTCCACTTTCGTACAAGTAAATGCTATAACATGCCTGTGGGTCTTTAGTGTTCTATCTTTATCTATTAGCATGTCTGACATTTCGTTATATAATCAACAATCTCCCACTTCATGTTTCTCCATTAGTAATGGCTCTTTAGATCCTTATACATCTTGGTACTTCCAAGGTGTATGGAATACTAGGAATAATGTGCCTCCTTCGATATTTCATTCTTCAGTTCATCTACACTTGGCACACATAACCTGTGACCATACCTCAATTGTGAAGTTCGAAAAATTTCAAAACATTATATAAACAATTACAGAAAATAAATAGAATAACAAATATTATTTTATTCCAAATTTGTGATAATAATAGGTTTTAAAAAAAAATTAAACAATTTGAAAAAACGACTTTTATAAGAAAGATAAGATGATAAACGTAATAAATTAAATTTTATGAAATATGTTATCAAATAAATTTAGGAATCGACATACTTGAAAATATCCGAATATAGAAATATAAACGGATAAATGAAAATAATTGTAAATTTTAACTTTAGTTCAAGTAAATTAAATTAAAAGAATAAATCATCTGAAACATAATTTTTAAACAATATTACGTTAAATAATGAAATTAATTTAAATTATAAATCTAGGAATTTCGAATTAAAATTTAGAATAAATATTTACCTTCGGAATAATAAAATTAACTTGGACATAAATTTTTGTAATAAATTGTTAAAGATATAATTTTTAAAAGTATTCCTGTACGCGTGCGAAATGTTAAAATAGTGGTATTTTAAAATAAAATATAATTATAATATAATATATAAATATAAATATATATAACTGTTAAAAAAAGGGTCCTATCCATTTCTTTTCTTTCTTTCCCTATCATTTCCTTTCTTACCTTTTCCCCACCAACCGGATCAGCACACAGTAGCAGCCCTCTGTCTTTCTATCTTATCTTTCTTTTCTTTTCTTTTCCTTCTTGCTTTTTTTTTTTCATCTGCCTTCTTTCCCTTCTTTCTTTTTTTTCTTCTTTTATTTCTTCTTCTTCTTCTCTCCTTCTCCTTCTCCTTCCATGTTGCATCTTCTCTAACAACTTCCAGCGGTTGTAACAACAACGCGGCATCAAAGAACAATGCCGACAACCACAACCTTCAACAGTAGTGACGACGGCCTCCAACAGCAACGGTGGCAGCTACAACTTCGACCTCAACAATGACGGCCACCACAACAGCAGCAATGGTGTCCTCGACCGCAGCTTAGCATCGTGTTTCCTTGTCTCCTTTCTCGACGACGGCAAGTGACGATGATGACAGTAACCTAGCGGCAGCAGTGGCCGCAACATCCAATGGCAATTCCGGTGACAACAGCCCTCAACAGCAGCAACAATGGTAGATGGTTGAGTGTGTGAGTGCGTGAGAGGGAATGATCATCGCAACAACAACGACCAGAACGATGATGAACTCGACGACAACAATAGTTGCAACGATGACTGTGGTGACAACAGCAACTGAGACAACTTTGACCTAGCAACTTCGGTGGCAACAGCAGCTGTGAGGACAACGATTCAGTGGTTGCAACAACAATGACAACAGCCACCCAACGACAGTAGCCGTGATGGCCACAGCAATGGCAATAGCAATAACGGTCCTAATGACGACAACAACCACGACCCTCTACGGCAATAGCAATGGTGATGGATGGTGTATGTGAGGGTGTGTTTGTGTGTGTGGGTGAAGGAAGTGCATGGGTGTCCGTAGAGGAAGGTCGTGAGAGTGTGTGTGGATGAGGAGGAGGTGTAAGTGTAGTGTGTGTGTGGTTGTGTACGTATGTGTGCGCGAAGGAAGAGGAACGCAACAGCAACGACAACAATAACCACGCGTCATGGCCACGATGATAGCTATAGCAGCACCAACAATGATCCTAACAACGACTATAACAATCATGACGACAACCACAATAGTAATAACAAATGGACAGCAAGTACAAAAGCAAGTGAGGGAAAAGGAAGAGGAAAGAATGTGTGTGTGTATGTGTGTGGGTGAAGGGTATGTGTATGTGAAAGGGAAAAGGAGGAGCCGAGGGTGTATGTGTGCATGTGTAGATGATGGAGTGGAAGTACGAAAGTGTATGTATATAGAGGAAAGTGCGTATGTGTGTGTAGGAATGAAGATGTATGTATGTGTATGTGTGTGTGGGAATGAAGATGTATGTATGCATATGTGTGTAGGGAAGTGTGTGATGTATGTGGGAAAGTGTGTATGTATGTGAATGATGGAGTATGGTGTGTGTGTAGGAATGTGTGTGTATTTGTGTGGGTAAATGAGGACGTGATGCAGTGTATGCGGAATGTGTGTGTGTGAATGAAATGTGTATGTGTGGTTGAGGGTGTATGATGTGTATGTAAGGATGTATGTGTGTTGGTGATGATGTATGGTGTGAGAAGGTACGTGTATGTGTAGAGGAGGAGTCGAGTGTGTAATGCTTGGGAGTATGTGCGTAGGTGCATGAAGTGATGTAGGGTGGTATGTGTATGTTGGTGTGTGGTATGTATGTGTATATGGGTATGATGTATGCGAAGTGTATGTGTATGAAATGATATGTGGTGTGCGTGAAAGGGGGTATATGCATATGCATGGTGTGTGGTAGGTACCGTTTGTGTGTGTGTGTGGATGCCATATAGTGTGTAAGGGTGTACGTGTATATGTATGGAAGGCTTAACGTGAGTAGTACTAGGGTGTATATGGATGGTGTGTGTAGGATATGTGGCATGCATACATGTATAAGGAAGGAGTGGTATGTGTGGGCATGGATGTATGTATGTGAAATAGTGTATGGTGTATGGTGTATGGACATATGTGGAAGTTGAGGATGATGTACGTAGGATATGTATGTACGAATATAAGACGATGTGTGAAGTATGAATATGTATGTATGGGTATGGAAGGCAAATGTGGTGTGTGCAAAGTATGTGAGTGTGTGTATTGATGGTGCAAGGTGTAAATAGAGTATGTGGATAGGTGAATGGAAGATGTGGGGTGTACGGTACATGTGTGTATATGGATGGTAGGTGGAGTACGTGATATGTGTGTATATGTGTGAAGGACATATGGTGAGTAGGTAGGTGATGTGTATATAGGAAGAGTGGTGTACATGGGTATGTATTTATGTGTATAAGATGATGTGTGGCATATGGGTGCGAAAGGTGATTGTAGTGTGTGTTGAGTATGTAGGCAAGCATGTATTGGTGGTATGAAGTATACGTAGGGCATCTGTATATGTGTGTATGATAGTGGTGTGGAAAGTGAAAGGAGTAGGTGTGTATGTATGTATAGGTACTTGTGTGGTGCGTGAATTGTGTATGTAAATGGATAAGAATATGTTTATGTTGGTGTGCATGTGGTGTGTGGGAATGTGCTGGTAAATGAGAGTATGGGGAAAGGCATCAAAGAGCTTGAGAAGAGATAGGAGTGAACGAGGAATCGAGCAGCCCAACGGAAATTGCCAAGAGTCGTTGTAGCTAACCCTTCGGTACCATGCTCGGAGAAAGGACTACACATCGGAATCACTTGAGGATGATTAAGACTACAATAACCCTAACCAAGTGAGTGGGAAACTTAATGATATGCTACTATGTTCCGTTCTACGTTGAATGCTATGCATGTGAAATTGTTGTTTGTTGTGTTTGCTATTTAATGTGATTATTGTTGAGTTATGTGGTGGGAATTAATGAGTTAGGAAATAAGTCGTGAAGAATGTAGGGGAATAAATGGTCTAAGAGTTTAGATGTCATTACCTTAATGATAGCACCTAGCGCCATATTGCTAGTGCTATAACCATAAGCCTAACCCATGTTTTACAAATTGTTTTCTTCCAAGTCAAACTAAAATATAGAAACTTAGCTCTTCCTTCTATAGCTACCGAATAAGTATGCTTAGTCAGAATAGGGTGTATAGGTATCATTATGTATACATGTCAGAGTTGGTTCTTGAATGTGTATACATACACTTAACTAACTTATTTTCCTATTTTAATTATGAAACACACTTATGAACATAACTGATACGAACCACGCCCACGTGTGACAAAACCCAATACCAATACGGTCGGAATTGCAACCCAAGATGCCAAAACAAACAAGTGGAACCGCGACCCGTTACCTATAAGTGAGGCAAGAACCTTGGTATATTCTGTTAATGCCACAATCGGGATGAAAGACCGATTGATAAGTCGGGATGAATGCCACGGAAGAAATCCAATAAGTTCAAGAGAAGTTCTTTAGCGAACCAATAGAGGAATTCTCTCAAAATGTGTTTTCAATCTTGTATGTGTGTTCTATGTTCTGTTTTCAACCCTAACAGCTTATATTAGGGTTTACAACTCATAATAACAAAGGCCCAAAACGACATAACATCATAAAGTCGCGGAAAAATAACAAACAGGAAATGAAAGCTGACGGCGTAGGAGCCGGCATTGGATGTACGCCGGGTATAAAAGCCAGCGGAGCCGGCGTAGTCCCTCTGTCGCGCGCCGAATGGCAACGCCGGTTTAAGGCCGGCAACGTTGAAGCCAGCGTTGTCAAGCCTGGCAGCTTTGACCTCCTATGCTTTGATCTCCTTGAATGACTTGTACAAATGCAAGTTCATTCTCATGGTTGCTCCAATCCTTTCTGGCTTCTTGGACATCCTTTATCAACCAGTTAAGTGCTTCCTTAAATCATTTCCCTTGCGTTCTTGTGATCGGTCCAGGTAGCACTTCAAGAGGATCCACATTTGATGGGAAAAATTCTAGCACTGTCAACCTCTTCAGAACCCAATTTGGATGATTAACCAAATTGCTCATATTTTATCTTATGTCTTTTTTTCTAATAATCTTTGAGAATAATCTTACAGGTACAATTATATATCTCCATGGGATGCCAAAATGTCCTACAACTTCAGTTGGACACAGAACATTTTTCTGGATAACAATCAAAGGCCCGCTGCGATTGTTCTCTATTCTGAGGCATTGGATCATGAAGATTTATGTTATTTTGTATCTTGTAAATGTTTATTGAACTATTTTGGTTGTATTTTGGTTTTGGGACACTTTTATTTCTTTGTAACTTTCATTTAGGGTTAGCCACCTTAAAAGTGGCAAACTTGTAATTTTGAGCACTTTTTAACCCTAGGAGTAGCAAGTATAAATACTTGCTTAAGAGAGGGTTTGAGGGGCTTATCATTTTGCAGATTATACACCTCTTTTCACATGAGAATTAGGGTTCATACCTTGGTTCCAAACTCTTATCAATTTCAATCCCAAGAGTTGAAATTGTGGCGAGTGCAACATCTTGAAATTGTGAGTTATATCAATTTCATTTTGTTGTGATTTCTTTTCTTCACCAGTGTGTCATATCTAGGGTTGAATTGAGATATTTCTTGGTCAGATATCCTTGTTGTTATTCACGAATTCTTGTGATTATTTGAAGAAATTATCATATTGATCCAATTCATCTTTAAGGATTTCCTTGATAACGTGATTTTCACCATTAGAAAGGGATTGTTTTGTTACAGTTTTTCTTTGTCAAATTGAGGCTTCATTTGCGTGGATTACATGAAATTAGAGTGTTTTTAGAAGGCATTTTCATTGAAGTATTCTGATTATATCATTGGTTGTTTGAATTTCATCCTTTCATCATTAGGGTTCATTTGAAAAGTGCCATTTTTGGATCCGATTTTGCCTAGACTTGAGATAGTTGATCTTAAGTCTTTTGGATGTGCTTTAAAGTGTGATTAGGCACATCAACATTCCACCTTCTGGCTTGGCTCCCATCATGGCTCTCATCATTCCCCTCCTCTTGAAAAGGATTTGTCCTCAAATCGTCACCTACATCAAAAGGACTCAGATCAGTAACATTAAAAGTAGCACTTACTTGATACTCACCTGGCAAATCTATCTTGTAGGCATTATCATTGATGCGCTCAAGAATTTGAAATGGTCCATCACCTCTAGGAAGTAATTTAGATCGATGTTGCATAGGAAACCGCTCTTTGTGCATGTGAACCCAAACCTAGTCTCTAGGTTCAAAGATAGCTTGTCGACGACCCTTGTTGGCTTGTTTCACATACTGCTCTGTTCTTCGCTCAATGTTTAGCCTTGCCTTCTCATGGATCTGTTTAACAAATTTTGCTTTCTTCTTACCATCTAGATTAACATACTCAGAAATAGGCAGAGGTGATAAATCCAAAGGAGTTAGTGGATTAAATCCATACACAATTTTAAAAGGAGTAAACTTAGTAGCAGAATGCATTGTGCGATTATAGGCAAATTCAACATGCGGCAAACAATCCTCCCAACTTTTAATGTTCTTTTTAATAACTGCCCTTAACAAAGTAGATAAAGTTTGATTTACTACCTCAGTTTGACCATCAGTCTGTGGATGACAAGTAGTAGAAAACAATAGCTTAGTTCCTAACTTAGCCCACAGGGTCTTCCAGAAGTAGCTCAAGAACTTAGCATCTCTATCCGATACGATTGTTCTAGGCATACCATGCAATCTCACAACTTCCCTTCTAGAAAGTGCATCGGCAACAACATTTTCTTTACCTTGCTTGTAGTGGATGACATAGGGAAATGTTTCAATGAACTCCACCCAACGAGCATGCCTTTTGTTTAGCTTATGTTGTCCCTTCAAGTACTTCAAGGATTTATGATCAGTGTAGATCACGAACTCTTTTGGCCAAAGATAGTGTTGCCAAGTCTCCAGCACTCGAACCAATGTATATAACTCCATGTCATAAGTAGGGTAGTTTAAGGTTGCCCCACTTAGTTTCTCGCTAAAGAATGCAATTGGTCTTCTCTCCTGCATGGGCACTGCTCCAATACCTATTCCTGAATTATCACACTCAATTTCAAAAGTTTTAGAGAAATCGGGTAAGGCAAGTAATGGCACATGAGTCAGCTTATTTTTAAGCGTCTGAAAGGCCTACTCTTGTTGCTCTCCCCATCTGAACCCCACGTTCTTCTTGATTACTTCAGCAAGTGGTGCTGTAATGGTGCTAAAATCCTTCACAAACCTCCTGTAAAAGCTCGCTAGTCCATGGAAACTCCGCACATTACTTACATTAGTTGGACTAGGCCATTCTTGGATCGCACGAATCTTCTCTTCATCAACCTGTATTCCCTGTGCACTAACAATAAAACCAAGAAACACAAGTTTTTCTGTGCAAAAAGTGCACTTTTTGAGGTTAGCATATAATTGCTCCTTTCGAAGCACTTCCAAAACATTCCTCAAGTGAGATATATGGTCTTCCAAACTCTTGTTGTAAATGTGGATATCATCAAAATAGACAACCACAAATTTTCCAATAAAAGTCCTCAAAACATGGTTCATAAGTCTCATAAAAGTACTAGGTGCGTTAGTTAAACCGAAAGGCACTACTAACCACTCATATAATCCATATTTTGTTTTAAATGCGGTTTTCCATTCATCACCTTCTTTCATTATAATTTGGTGATATCCGCTTTTCAAATCAATTTTGGAAAAGACACTAGACCCATGTAACTCATCTAACATGTCATCTAAGCGAGGAATGGGATGATGATACTTTACCGTGATGTTATTGATGGCGCGGCAATCAACACACATTCTCCATGACCCATCCTTCTTAAGCACCAAAATCATAGGCACTGTACATGGGCTCATGCTTTCCCTCATGTACCCCTTCTCTATTAATTCACTAACCTGCCTTTGGAGTTCCTTTATCTCCTCTGGATTGCTCCTATAAGCTGGTTTGTTTGGAATAGATGCTCCGAGTACAAGGTCAATCTGGTGCTCAATACCACGAATAGGTGGCAACCCCTTTGGAATCTCCTCGGGGAAGACATCTTCAAAGTCCTGCACAATAGACACAACTACACTAGGCAAAGAGTTAAAAAGTTCATTAGTATTCAAACAAGTTTCCTTAAAAATCAGCAACAACATAGGTTGCTTCATCACTAACGCTCTCCTCACTACACTCGCTCTTGCCACACAACTCTCCTTTTGCAAGGCTGCACTCTCCTTTTCACTTACCACCAAAGTTGATCCCCCTTCAACTTGGTCTCTCACGCTCTTTCCAACCTTCCTCTTTTTTCCTTTTGATATTGACTTTTGTGTTCTGATAGAGCCATTTTATACTCAATCTTTATGGTATAAATTGTGTTAAATTATTATTGATTTTATAGAAATCATAAGGAAATGGTACTTTAATTCTATCATCGTGATAAATCAGGTTAAATGGAGTCAAGGATGCTAATTCAAGTATTTTAGAGAAGTCATCTACAACTTGGATCAAGACAAGAAATTACACCACCGGAGGAAGCACGGTTTGAGGTACGGCCAAGGTTCAAACCGTGTTACACACTGGACAAAAAGGCGAAAATGAGGTCTTTGAACAGAGAGAGACACGGCTTAAGGCACGGCCGTGGTGGAACCCGGGGGATAAACCGTGGTTGAAGCCGTGGTGGAAGATAGATGTGCCAAGGAGAAGAAAGTGTGGAACATCAACCAGATGAAGACACGGCTTGAAATCTAGCCGTGGGTGTAACCGTGCTACACACTGGACACGGATGAAGACTTGAAGATTATGCACAGACGAAGGCACGGCTTGAAATCTGGTCGTGTGGGTAACCGTGGTTCACACTGAGCGCGGTTGAAGACTTGAAGAATATGCACAGAGGATGGCACGGCTTAACCCACGGCCGTGTGGTGGGGCGTGCCAGGCAGACGTATCTTCACTTCTTAAAATCTACTTGAAAAAGGAAAGATATTTTCGTATCTTGCTAGCAAAAGATCACATGCTATCCATCTAATAGTATAAATAGAGCCAACCCTAAAGGGTTAAGACAACTTTTGAATCTTTGGATCTTGAAGAACCTTGGATCATCTTAGAGGCAGAGCAAGCAACCGGGTTCATTATGTTTCTATCTTTTATTTTCGTTTTATTAATGAAGATGTGTAGCTAAGCTACTTTTCTAGCCAATGGGTCATAGATGTTTAATTCTCCACAAATTGTGAGGTCTAATTGACTTGTATTTATTCTATTCTTTTCTTTCGGTTATTCATATATCTTCTGATCGTTTTGTCATTATTATCTTTGTTGATTGGTATGAATAGAGCTCTTCTACTCAATTAGCAAGTTAATATATTGTCAACTAGCACGTCAAATCCGTAATTGTTTGATTGTTCTAGTCTTAGTGATGCAATAACATGTTTGGTTATAAAAGAGATGATCGAATTCATGTTATGGAGGTGTGTGATCATGTTTAAATAGGTTATCTTATAATCTACTGGCATGAATTGGTAGTCTCTCTAGATCTTAATGCTATTGATAGATTAAATCCTAAGCGCTTGTCTAAGGGTTGTTTAATCAATAAGAGAAATAATTCAAAGCGCTTGTCCGAGGTTATCGAGGAAGTAAGGAGAGATAGGTTGTTAGAGCTTGTTAATAACCATAACCAATTTATCTAGAACAAGAATAGAGAACATTTGCATCGATGATCAATTCCTAGAATTAAACCATCTTGATTCCTTTGGCTAGGCTTTTACCAATATCTGATTTTCTTACCTTGTTTTACTTTATTTGATTCACAAACAAAACCCCCCATTTTCCTTTTTCTTTTTGTTCTCTTTGAATAGAAATATCTTTACCAATCTCTGTGGATTCGACCTTACTCACCACTATATGCAAATCATATAATTGTCTAGGAGTAGGTTTTATTTTTGTTGGATTCAACACCCATCATGTTCCTTTTCTTTTTCTATGTCTTTTGCTCTCTCACTCTCCCTCTATTTTTCACTCACCTTATATTTCGCAAAAGATTGTTGTAGTTGCAACTGATCCCCATACACCTGTTTAGGTGCTAAGGGTTTAAGATTATAGCTTTTGCCATGATGAACAAGTGTATACTTGTTAGAAAAGCCATCATGAACAACCTTCCTATCAAACTGCCATGGCCTCCCCAACAACACATGACACGCCTGCATTGGCACTTAATCGCATAACACCTCATCCTCATACCTACCGATGTGAAAAGCAATCAAGGCTTGCTTACTCACTTTAGTCTCGCCACTATAATTCAGCTACTGCAATTTATATGGACTAGGGTGTTTAGTAGTCTTGAGTCCCAACCTCTCAACAATAAAAGTACTCACCACATTAGTGGAACTCCCCCCATCATTGGTCAAACTGCAAATATGATCATCTAGATAACATCTAGTATGAAAGATATCCTTTCGTTGCACCTCCTCTTCTTCCTTCACCTGCACATTCAAAGCTCGCTTCACTACTACCACTAACTCCCCTGCTGCAGGCTCCTCTTCATCACTAGCGTCCTCCAATGGAGGCATATCATCGTCTTCACTATCCCCCCTCAGTATCATACTCACCATCATCACGCAGAATTATAACACGCCCATTCGGACATTGACTGGCAATATGGCCTCTGCCTTGGCATTTAAAACATTTAATGTCACGATTTCTAGGAGTAGAAGAATCAGGTTTACCTTGGTTACCGAGAGTAGAACCTACTTGCTTCTGCTTTCCTTTTGGCTTGGTAGGTAAAGACTTTTCTTCCTTCTTCCATTGGTTAGTTTTCCAAGTGGATGAACCAGCACCCTGTTGAAACCGTGCAGTACTATTACCTTTCCTCCTGTGTTGGTTCTCAACCTTTATAGCCATGTGAAACATATCTTCCAATTCCACATAATGCTGTAATTCTACGACATTTTGAATTTCTCTATTCAACCCATCAAGAAACCTAGCCATGGTAGCCTCTCTATCCTCCTCTACATTCGCTCTAATCATAGTAACCTCCATCTCCTTGAAATACTCATCCACACTTCGGCTTCCCTGCTTAAGAGTTTGCAATTTATTGTGCAATTCACGATAGTAATACGCAGCCAGAAATCGCTTCTTCATCACTCTCTTCATCTCTTCCCAAGACTCAATAGGTGGTTCGCCATTCCTTCTTCTATTCAACATCAGTTGATCCCACCACACTATGGCATAATCTAAAAACTCAATGGCAGCAAGCTTTATTTTCTTTCTCCCACTATAATTGTGATAATCAAACACCATCTCTACCTTCTTCTCCCACTCTAAGTATGCCTCGGGATCATTCTTCCCTTGGAAAGGAGGAATCTTCATCTTTATACTACTGATGCGGAATCGGGTTCAAATTCCTTCACACACAACCAAATCGTCAACAATAATCAAATAACACCAATTTTTAGGGTTTTCTGGATTTTAGTACTAACGCATAGAAACAAAGATATGGATAAAATTATCAATCTATAGATGCCAAGATTAATAAAATTAAACTGTTTCGCAATCAAAATATAGAACGATAGAAACCATGTTCTATAAATCAATCACTACAGTTAAAGAATTCCAAGAATTCAATAATAATGCTCGCTACAAATTCTATATGAACCAGGAATTTGATAAGAACAATACGAATATATTGAAAATCGATTCTCAATATTCTTAAATCTCCAAAAGAAGACTCACACACTCAAGTGTCTCTGTGTTTACAGCCAAAAGTGATAATCTATCCACGAAAAACCCTAAGGTCCCTATTTATAACATCCTAAAAAAATTGGTGCGGAAACATTCAAAGCCGACTTAAGGCCGACCAAAGGCCGACGGCCTTCACTTAGGCCGGCAACAAAAGCCAAAGGCCTTCTCTTGGGATCGTATCATTCCCTCCATGTTGAAAAGGATTCGACCTCGAATCTGTATCGTCCATCCTGCTAGGCCACATAAACAGACTCCTCTTTCCCTTGAGCTTCTTAAGGCAAATCAGTCTTGTGTGTTGTACTTCAGTTGGACTCATAGGAAGAAACTTATATGCCTTGTCCTGTTGCTGAATGGTATACTCATTGGTGTATCCATCATACTTGGCTCTGAGGTCATACTGCTAAGGTCTTCCAAGGATCAAATGTGTAGCTTCCATGGGAGCTACATCACAAACAATTTCGTCAGTGTAATCACCAATAAGCAATGAAACACAAACCTGTTTGTGTACATGAACAGCTCCTTGTGGACTCAACCAATGAAGTGCATAAGGTCTTGGATGCTGCTCCACCTGCAAACCTAACTTAGTAACCCAGTTTGCTGAAGCAACATTAGTGCAACTGCCTGTGTCTACAACAATTAAACAAGTCTTTCCCTGCACCATGCCCTAGATATGGAATAAATTGGCCCTTTGATTAGGAATAGTTTCATCCTGCTGAACCATTAGCATATCTCCCTGTACTGGACTCGCTATAATGTCTTCATCTTCCTCTTCTGCCTTAGTACTCTTTTGTTCTTCTTCCTCACTCTCAACTTTGTCCCCCTTGATGATCATAACCCTTTTATTAGGACATTGAGAAGCAATATGGCCAAGTCCTAAACACTTGAAACATTTGATATCCCTGCTCCTCTTTTGTTGTGTTTGGTCAACAACCTCACTAACAACTGCTTTTCCCTTTTCCTTCCTTTCCTTCTCCCTCTCACCATCATCTGATTTATGGTGTTGATATGATTTCTGATCTCGCCATCTCTGATCCCGCCTATGCTGATGCCGCTCTACCCGACTAGCTAATTTAATCACATCCTTGAGAGTCTGATAATGTTGGAGTTCCACTACACTGGCAATATCTATCTTCAACCCATTGATGAAACGAGCTATGGATTCATCTGATGTTTCCCTGATATCACATCTTGCCACTAATGTCTCAAACTCCTTCACATACTCTTCTATGCTCTTCTTACCCTGCCTTAAGGATTACAACTCCATCAACATCTCCTGTTTATAATAGTCTGGCACAAATCTGCGTCTCATCAACCTTTTCATCAAGGCCCATGAACGCACTTTCTCCTCATCAGCCCTAAGTCTCTCAGCTTGTAATTTGTCCCACCACAAACTAGCATATTCAGAGAATGTTAAAGACGCCATCTTCACCTTCATGCACTCATCCCCACTCATAACAGTCAAACACCTTCTCAACTCGTGGCACCTAGTCTAGAAATTCCTCTGGTTTACTACTACTAGTGAAAGGTGGAATTTTCAACTTGATGTTTTCGATCCCTTTACGCTCGTCAACATTGTTTCCTCTCCTATTCCTTCCACTACTAGCATCAGTATCACTACTAGAGTGTCTCCTCCTATTTCCTGCACCACTATGGCTTCTTTTATCCCTAAGCTCCAATCTCTCCATAATCAATCTAAGATTTTCTTGGATTTGATTGAACTCAGCCCTAGTCACAACCTCACCCCCATTATCAGCATCATTCCTATTGTTGTTGTTTTGAACACTTCCTTGCGATGACATCTCTACCCTTCAATAGTCAGCAATAGAAATTCACCAACAACAGCCCCAAACACCAATTTCATAGCAATTCAACACCCAACAACTGAATTTAGCAAAAACCCCAATTCTCAACTACAGCCCAATCACCAATTCACAGCAATACAATTTACAAAACAAATTTCCAAATTTCCCAACCAACAGCAGTATTGAATTAAAACTACAATTGAATTGAGAATCAATAGCCTTACTATTTTAAGCCTCGATCTTATTGAATCCTTCGCTTTGATACCAAATGACGCGGAATCGGATACGAATTCCTTCACACACAACCAAATTGTCAATAATAATCAAATAACTCTAATTTTTAGGGTTTTCTGGATTTTAGTACTAACGCATAAAAACAAAGATATGGATAAAATTATCAATCTATAGATGCTAAGATTGATAAAATTAAACTATTTCACAATCAAAATATAGAACGATAGAAACCACGTTCTATAAATCAATCACTACGGTTAAAGAATTCCAAGAATTCAATAATGATGCTCACCACAAATTCTATATGAACCATGAATTTGATAAGAACAATACGAATATATTGAAAATCGATTCTCAATATTCTTAAATCTCCAAAAGAAGACTCACACACTCAAGTGTCTCTGTGTTTACAACCGAAAATGATAATCTATCCACGAAAAACCCTAAGGTCCCTATTTATAACATCCTAAAAAAATTGGTGCGAAAACATTTAAGGCCGGCTCAAGGCCGGTAGCCTTCACTTAGGCCGGCAACAAAAGCTGGCGGCCTTCTCTTAGGCTGGCACTAAAAGCTAGCGGTCTACATTTTAGGCCGGCTCCAAGGTCGACGGCCTTAAAGTGAACTCGGTCAGCCTTTATTCAAGGCCGATTTAAGGTTGGCCGAACTTCGCCTTGGGTCCTCTTGACGCCTATGTCCTCCTTTTTTTGGTGCTCGTATTTTCTCTCTTGGAATCGTGTCAACTACTCAATTGATTATCCTCTCTATTCCTATCTCCTCTATCTTCCCAAACCCTAGTTCCTCTATTCCTACCACCATAACCTCTATAACTCCTGATAGAAGGTTCATCAAATTCATCATCAGAAATTTCATCTCCACCCCTTTGTACTCTCTTAGAACAACTCACCCTCTTACGCCCTTGAAAGACGTTTTTAGATTGCTCTAGTTTTTGCTCCACCATCTCATGAATTTGTTCCACGCCCTCTTGAAACATCCTCTTCATCTCACTCCTCAATGCCTCCATCACTAACCTAGTGATGGGTGTCGAATCCAACAAAAATAAAACCTACTCTTAGACAATTATATGATTTGCATATAGTGGTGAGTAGGGTCGAATCCACAGGGATTGGTAAAGATATTTCTATTCAAAGAGAACAATAAGAAAAAGGAAAATGGGGGGGTTTTGTTTGTGAATCAAATAAAATAAAACAAGGTAAGAAAATCAGATATTGGTAAAAGCCTAGCCAAAGGAATCAAGATGGTTTAATTCTAGGAATTGATCATCGATGCAAGTG